>RXOD01003953.1:0-34896 GCA_005223375.1 Amoebophrya sp. AT5.2 | reverse complement strand
GCTTCGCCCCTCGATCTGGCACTGGCAATCTTGGCGCCCCAAATGCTGACGCACCAAAATGCTGCGAGCAATGTCCAAAGTTTGCGAATTTCTTCAAGCCTTCACCCCATTCCCCCCAAAGCCAAAGCGCGGAAATTTATAAGAATCGCTTAAGACTTCCACGCGCCCCGCCCAGATCCGCCCGAAGCGAATTTTGCGCCGGAGTGCGTGGAGATCAGACATCTTTCCCGCGCTGCGCCCTTTCTCCTCGCCAAGTTGGCGCGCGGCGCGTGGTCGCCTGCTGGTTGTTTTTTCTTTTTGCACGACTTTCCGCCGGATGGCGATGGCCTCACTCAAGCACTGCCCGGATTTTTCGGCGTCGGTCCATCTCGATGCAGAACAGCGGCCCGGATTGCTGGAGGCGAAAAGGGGGAAGGCTTCGCCCGTGCCGGCCTGTGCATCGCCGCCGCGGGCACGGGAACGAACCAGCGAAACAGATAGGAGGCGCAGCCTGCCGCCTTCTGCTACTCTACTGCCATCGACAACGCGAACGGCGTTGCGCACGCGATGAAATAGAAAAGCGAGGCCGAGAAAAATGCGGCGTGGAAGCATCAGGCTGCAACTTTATGGACTGCGGCCACGCTAGTGCCAGTCCAGAGCCTGAGGCAAGATTTCGCAATAAACTTAAACAGTGGGAGCGCAACTCTTTCGACAGAGAATCAGGATAGGCTGGAGATGCCCCCGCTTTGGGGTATAGAATTCCATACGCGCCGTTGTAAGATATCGCATGCGCCGAGGCCGACCACGAAAAATCGGGACCGCTAGTGGCAGCATAGTTAGCACGCACTACGATTATCAGCCACATAGCTATAAATAGCAATAGGCGCCTTTTCTAAAGTTCTGCGCGCGCCGCGAACGGTCAATGTTGAGCATCTGGCTTTCCACGTACTCGGCGATAACGCGCCGCATGTCGGCAGCAGTCAGCAAGAACGGCTCAGTACTTTCTGAGCAAAGCGGAGCGTTTTCGGCCGCTTGTCCCGATCCGAACGTGACAGCAGCTTGGCGAGCGCGTACGCGCGGAAACGTAAGTGACGAGGTCAATCTATTTGATAGTGTTCGCAAGGCAGCCGGCACCGGCAGGGGTAGAGCCGCCTTTACGGGATCTTACGAGCGATGCCGAAGCCTGCAGATAAGTACGAAGGCAAGCTGAGATGGCCATGGCCCCGGAGTGATTAAGCAGAGAGAGCCAATGGGGACGAGCAAAAGCAAAGCTTGCTCAATTATGAGTGCAAAAGACGACCACAGTTTTTTCAAAATGGCAAAGAGATTCAGTTAGGGGGCAACGGGGTACGTACACGTAGGATCCATCCAGCTACCTAGTAGCAGTACATAGCCACAGCTTCAGCGCCAAGAGTCTTTCTTTACGACTTCGCGTACTGTTTTCGCACTGAAAGATCCGCGTAGTAGACGGGCTATTATTTTCTACGTCCTTTCTAACGTCGGCGTCGTCGACATTCGTACGCGAAGGATGGAAGAGCTTCTTTTTGGCGGCAACGACGAGATGGGCGTTATGGGTGCGGCGGTGCAACCCACGCGCCCACGTGACAAGTCCCCCGGCGCCAGTATTCGCGGCGGCGGTTTTCGCATGTCGACATCGCCGTCGAAGGGGTTTTCATCTCTCCACGCGGACGAACCAGGCGACCTCCCCGCGTCGAGTGCAGGCGCAGTCACCAGTAGCATGGACCTCGCGATTGTTGGCAGGAACCGGTCGCGCAGTCCTGGTTGCAGTCAGCTCACGTCGAAGAACACGATTGGCGGAGGGGGGGCAGAGGAGTCCCGACTGCTCGACGCGAAAATGTCCAGTATGGAGGCGGACCTTTTGAAGCTGCGGAAGGAGCTCTCCGGGCTCGCGGCCGCGAACGACCCGATGGCGCGACGGGAGCTGGCCGCGGAATACGGCCCGAAGCTGCGGGCGTCGCACGACGCTTTGTTGGCGCAATTAGAGAGCGAGTATGCCGAGCGGAAGAAGGAGGCGGACCGGAAGCTGAAAACGACGGCAAGCAGCTCGCTGGGAATCGGAGCCGGAAGGTCGAAAGGAAACCAGGTATAAAATTTGTTGACTTCCGATCATTTCCCGGTACTGACTGCCTGTTTTCGCATACCTGACTGATGCGTTAAATACTTTTCTGTGCCACGTTGATGAGCTCCACCCACAGGCCAACCGGTACCAGCTTCCGCCCGATGCCTCGGTGATGGATGCGCACGACGAGATGATTGTTCTTCTGAAGCGGTGCTTCGAGCGCCAGGCGTCGCTCCCGGGCGCGAACGAGTACAAGACTTCCTCTGCGGCGAAGGACCTGTACGATGCCAACGGCCCTGGCAAATCCATGGACGAGACGGTCGCCGTGTCGAATCTCTGTCTCGCGATCGAGGTCGATCCCGGGCTGAAGTCGTGGCTGGGCCGACTGGCGAGGCTGGACGCGTACACGGACGAAACGACGACCCTGCAGGAGGTGCTGAACTTGGTTCGCAACGCGCACCCGGTCGCGCGGCTCACGTGGGCAGAGTTCAAGGAGTACTTCACGCGGGGGGGCAGCTCCGTCGCGAAAAGGCTGCCCGCAGCTGTCGCTTCCTCGTCGTCAGGGACGGCGGACCTGTCGTCGTCAGGCGCTGGAGGTGTGGGCGGCGGTACCGGCGTTTTGACGCGGGGCGCGCGCGAAAGGGGCTCCGGGTCCGCAAACCGGCCGCGGTCGGCCAACAGGTCCCCGGCGGCGCAGCCGGCGTCCGCGAGCAGCAGCAGGTCGGCGAAGAAGAAAACGGCCGGATCAACAGCTGGGGGGAAGAACTCGGTGCAGAACAGCGTGGAACTGCGCTCGTCTCTGGAGGCGAAGACGCAGGCAGCGTTGCAGGCACAAACAAGCATTTCCGTGTACACGGCGATTGCGCAGCCGGAGTCCGCGATGGAGCGTGCAGAGGGGGGAGAGGGGAGAATGCCGGCGAATCTGGCGCTGGTCGGGCTGCGGGTGATGATGGGGCAGCAATTCGGCACTCTCGACGCGGCCTACAAAAAGCTGGATAAGGAGGGCACAGGTAGTGGGGACGTTATTGTATTTGGTGCGGTCCACCACGGTCCTAGCTGAGACCGGTTTCAATACTCTTGCCTCGGACAGACATTTACTTCGCCCAAGAATTATGGATCAACTTACTACCCCACGAAAGAACTACAGGTTTCGTGACGTCCCTCGACTTCCTGACCGAGCTGCGCGCGGGCGGCTCGAAATACGAATCCGGGTTCCGGGATGGGTCCATCGACAGCATCATCGACATGATGAAGAACGAAGACAGCACGATTTGCATCGGGGACCTGCTGGGCATACCCAAACCGGCGGGCGCCGGCATGGCCGAGCGGAAGTACGATGCGGTAAAAGGTATGCCGGTGGTTCCAAAGGACGAGGCGTTTTCGGTCTACACGTACGGACAAGGACCAGGGGCGGAGGAGGGTAAGTTGTACCTATGCTTGGTTGTTGCGTTGCCTCTAATTGAGTAACTGGTGACGATGATGTTTTGGAAAGCTGCCAGCGCCTCGTGATCGAAATGGGAATCGGCCCCGCCTACATTTCAAAAGGTACGCCCGCCGCGCCGCCGCAGCAGCAGTTGCAAAATTACGTGGACGACCAGGCAGCGTTTGAGCAAGCGACCGCGGCAGGGAGAATGGAAGCCTTCCACTGGAAGGCGCTGGAACAAATTTTTCAAGGCATCGACTCGAAAAAGGTCGACGTGCAGCGCTTCCTCTACAAGGTAATTAACGGTTGTAGCGAAAGTCTGCCATGAGCTAAGTATACCTACCCTCCCGAACAGTTACAGTTTTTGTAGACGCGAGCACTTTTCAATTTGATCACCTTTCCGCACCCAAAAAACCCCAGGTTCGCGACGATCGCACTTCTAAGTTCGTGCAGAACGGTTGGCTCTCTCTAATCGTTGAAGAGGTCCGCGACCCGCTCACTGCCGAGCTTCGCCAGGTGACGCTGTCGCAGTGTCTCCAGTACCTCGAATCGCTCAAGCTGTACGAGTCCATGCCTTTTTCCTTCTTCCGCAAGCGCATCTCGGACGCGCCGCGCAAGCGCTTTCCGAAACTCTGCGAATACGTCCCCGACGCCGAAGTCGACAGCGACAAAGCGAACGCCTGGCTGCAGGAGAACTACAAGGTCGACGCGAAATTGCTGTCTCGCGTCTTCGACGTGTTCAAACACTGTGGGGGAAAGGCGAAGTTTTCGGATTTTCCGATTCGGAAAGCCGAATTCATCCTGCAGTTGAAGCAAAAGGCGAGTCTGCTCGCGGAACTGCACCGAGTGCCGCTGATGGGGGGATTTGGCGCTGATGGGGGGAGTAGTACCAGCTACGGCAGCAAGGCAAAGTCGTTTGTGCCCATGTGGGCCGAGCTTCTACCTGGGCTCGCCGGGGTGGATAAGGACCTGATAACCTGGGTGGACGTGCTGGAAGCGCTAAAGGCCAGATGCGACGTGTTCAAAACACTGACCGCGCCAAAAGACCTGCCGCGGGGCGATAGCGGCAGCGGGGAGGAGGCGGGAGTAGTCGCTGCGCCGGTGAGCTTCTCTGGATCGCTGGGGAAGGGAGCCGCATCTACTTCGAGCGGGGGGAAATTGAAATACGAGCCCATTGTAGTCGCGAACCTCGAAGAGGAGGAGGAAATGCCGGAAGCGGCAAAACAGCTGCAAGCCATGGTGCAGAGCATTGAAAGGGGCGAAATGGACGACGGTACTACTTGGAATGCAGCTATTACAATATGAGAGTCGTTGGACTTCCGGTTCCGAAGGCGTCTACAGGTTTTTGCACACATGCACACACGCATTCGCACATACTGTCGAACGAACGCACCTAAAAGATCCTTCCGGCCCCCGCCTCCCCTACGTGGCGCCGATCGTCACCCAGAACGGGGACGAGTACGAGTCTCCGAGCGAAAAGAGGCGTCGCGAGCAGATGGCCGCGCGAAGCGGAAACGAGTCCTTGTCCCCCATTCCGCCCGCGGAATCGTTCGATGCGAGGGTGGGGGAAAGGGACTTCTCCCTTGTGAAGGGGCCCGAGCTAGCGGAGATGATCGATGAGGACGACCGACTAAACGCCCGGGTGGGGGATCTTCCGACCGAGAGAGACGTTCTGATGAACCGGTTGACGACGCCCATCGGGCGACTGCACTTGGTTCTGGATGCAGAGTACACGAGCTTTTTGCAGGCGAAAGAACCCGAAACCAGGCTGGAAGCGATTCGGAGACGGCTGTGCACGGTACGCTGTGTTAACACAGGATTCGTGATCGTGTCGTTGATGCGACAGCTAGTTGACGATCCTTGTGCTAATTTTAGACCTTCAGCTGTGCTGCGTACGTACTTAACACAGGTCCTCGAGCTGGACCCCACTTGCGTCTCGTTGAAGTCGTTGTCGCGCAGGAATAACCTCCTGCAGCTTGAGCTTGAGACGGAGGCTGTTGAGTTATCCGCTGCCGACCGTCGCCTCGGCTTCGCCACTCAGGGCAGCTTCGACATCGACGGCGTCATTGGCTACCGCGTCATCTCCCTGCGCTTCCAGGGCCGCGTTTTCATCGAGGACGGCGAGCGAGTGGCGGACGCGACCGCAGGGGCAGCCGCGCTGTTTTCCCGTACTTCTGCCGGCAGCGCTCCGTCTCAGCAGCAGCAACCGGTCGCGCAAAGGCAAACTGAAACCTCGTCACAACTTCAGCTCGTCGGAGCAGAGGGCGCGACGGGTGGGGAAGGAGTTGCTCGCAAGTCCCTCTCCAAGCAGGAGTTAGCCGACGAGGAGCGCAAGCTCAGCGATTGGGCGACCTCGCGGCGGTTGCTGGAGAAGCACGGCGACAAGTACAATCCCGGGGACAGCATCAAGATGCCGAACTTCTGTGCCAAGGACAACTACTGGGAGATCCGGGCCGGCACGCGGATCCGCGACAAGCGGCTGCGGCAGCAGATCGCCGAGAAGGAGCAGGACGAGCTGTACAGCACGGGGTTCGTCGCGAACCCGGTGCCGCAGCACATCTACCTGCCCAGGTACTCCCAGATGGACCTGGCGGACCGGTCGCGCAAGCAGAACTACACGTCGCTGGGGAAGAGCCAGAGCTCGGCGGGCCTGCTGGGAGGTGGCACGGGCTCCACCGGGGTCGGTCCGGGGAGCAGCAAGCGGGGCCGCTCCATGTCGCGGGACAATGTGGCCGCGGGAGCACCAGCGAACTCGTCGAAGAGAAGTAGCAGCGTGGAAGAGCAGAACAAGCAGGGGTGGGAAGAGGTGCAGAAGAACTACCAGGAGAACTCGCGGTACCAGCTGTACAAGGCGAACCGGTCGGTGTCCGTGCCGCCGAGGAAAGACAAGGTGTATCGAGCGCTGTTTCCGGGAAAGATCGACGACACGCTGGACCGCGCGAAAAAGCCGTTCGTGTCCAATCCTGAGGGCTATTCCTTCAAAGCGGGAAAACCGATGCCGGCGAAGGCGGCAGACGACACGCAGTGGCCGCTGAAGGTGAAGGAGGTGCCGGACTTCAAACTGCTGCACGCGAAAAATCAGAGGGCGCTGATGGAGAAAAAGTACCTATTAGTTACTGTCGTGATTGATTCTATGACAATTTGCTTTTTTGGAGGTGGTGGTTATGGCTATATGCCGCCTCCGTCACACGAAAGCTTTTTTATCAAAATATGTTTTTTAGTATGCCTCTACAAAAAATCATCACAGGAAGCAGCAGAAGGAGCGGCTCGGCCTAACGAAAACCCAGCCCTTCGTCTTCTCCCAACCCAAGCGCGTTATGCGGGCACCGCCGACGGACACCGAGGACCTCCGCTGGCAGAAGGCCGTCGGCGCGACGAACACTTCTTCGTCCTCCACATCCAAGCACGCGTTCTCGCGACCAAACCTGATCGAGAGCGAGAACCCGAACCAGATGCCCCCGAAGACAACCGCGAAGACGCTACAGTACCAGCAGTGGAACGCCCAGAAGATCCGCGAACGGCAGCAGCGCGAGGAGCAACACCGCTTGGAGTTGGAGAGTTACGCCAATCCGCCGGAGGAGATCAAGGAACGCGTGCAAAACACGCTGTCGAAAGAGAAGCAAGACCAAGGTAAAGTGTTTGCTGATCTGTTTTTTTTTGCCGTGTTTCGATGCTTTCGAAGAATGATTAAGCCATCTTCGGCGTACTCTCCTGAGTCAACGGCTTAGTACTTTTGTTTGAACCACAATTACAGCGCTGGGCCTCGAGCGACGCACGTACGACTTGCGAATCGGGCAGATTGCTACCGAAAGGAGATGGAAGAAGCAGCTGAAGGAGATGCGAGAGCGGCTCAACAACCGCCCGCTGCTTATGGAGCGTACGCAAATGGAGCAGGCTAGAGAAAGGGCGCGCCAACGCGCGCTTTTACGGGTGAAGGCGAACTTAGAGGTGCAGGGAGTCAAAAACGTCGACGGGCATTTCAATCGGGAGGAACTCAACATGATGGAGGGGCTGTAGTAGTAGTCTCGCGCGGCTGGCTATGGAGCATGTATTGTTTCGCTGATGTTGGTTCTTCTTGGGAAGTGCAGTTGGAGCGCCGACTATTCGAATAGATCTCAGACAGTAGTTCTCGTTACCTGTAATACCCCACTACAATTTGTATTTGATATCGAACCTACATGATTGTTGGAGTGCCAGAGACGTGTATCTGATTTTTACTTTCGTTGAGCCGTGATCTACGCGCCGGTGGTAGCCAGCAATTTTCGAACTTGACAGGTGCTGACTGTGCATAGGCTGTCGGATGATTTTTACATTAGCTGTTGACCTTGAATAGACGGATACTTACGATAACATCATTCGACTGGGAGATTGTTTTTCGACGGCAAATACGAACTTTGCTTTTACAATGTTGTATGAGATAAGATGGGAGTTGAAGAAGACGAGCCGGGCGCTGAACAGATGAATAGTACAGGACTTTCCAGGGCCAATTTGCCTGCTACCCCGAGGACAGTCTGGCTCGCCAAGGAGTTTTGATCCAAAACTAACGAGATGTTTGTGCATAGAGATGACTAGACCAGTTCTGACCTGACAATTATACGAGTAAGTACAATCGAGGCATCGATATCGAAGTCGATGCCCGAGTTCGGCACCTTGATTATTCCTCAGCAGAGCTGCGCTTCGTAACGAATGTCCATTCTGATTGCAGAGGCGGATTGAATATGAGCTACCTTTCGCCATGTCATTTTCGTTTGCTCTCGCTGTATACTTGGTTGTGGGGGCAGGGTTCTACCTTCGGAATGGGTTTCGCGACGATAGGCGTGTTCCGTGCACGTGGGCATTCTGTCTCAGCACCGCCGTGGGATCCGGTGGGTTTCTGCTTTCATGGTCGTGGTTTATCGAACGCAGCGTCAGTGCGGTCGCAAATTTTTTAATCGTGTGAAAAATTTGAAGCTGATTCTGGATCATCCCGAAACGACCTCCACTGAGCCCGTCGGGGCTGGAAGAATCAAAGGAGGCATAAGCACCCCTACAGAAAGTAGCAAGAAGATGGCGTACACCGGAGATGGTCCTCAGAAGTTGTGTCTTCAGACGCAGGCTCAAGAGGCGGTGTCTCAGCGAAGCACCACTGTGTCCTCTCTGGTCACTTCGTCTGAGGACGAGACCGCCCTCCCTCCCGTCCTGCCCGCAAACGAAAAGCAGCCTCTGCTCGCCGGGTCCACCTACAGCGCAACCGCAAAAGCAACCGGCGGAACATCAACATATGGGAGCAGCCGCGTCGTGGCGAAG
Source organism: Amoebophrya sp. AT5.2 (assembly GCA_005223375.1). Lineage (NCBI taxonomy): Eukaryota > Dinophyceae > Syndiniales > Amoebophryaceae > Amoebophrya > Amoebophrya sp. AT5.2. The sequence continues at coordinate 26,128 of RXOD01003953.1, read as the reverse complement.
CAGGGGGAGAAGGTGAGTAAGGAACGCAACGAGCAGATCGCGCGCGAAAAAATGCGAGAGATGCTGGACTGTTTTAAAGCCACGCACACGTGCGGCCGGAGCGTTTTGGCCAAGAAGCCCGAGACCGCCGTCGCGGAACGTATCAAACCGAGCATTCTTTGTCCGTGGCGGTCTGGGACGGGGAACCGAATGCTTGCCAGGGCGGTTTGCGCCGCGGGTTTGGGGGCTGGGCTCCATCTCGCGGTGCAGTTGGACTGGGTCAGGCTGCACGTGCACACGCCCGCAGGCTGCAAATGGCCCATCAGTATTCTTCGTTAAGTACTTCTATGCAGGATAAGTTTGCGTACACTTCTCTTCGACTCACAATCGATTCGAGTTCGAGATAGCGAAAGGGACTTTGGCTTTGGCTGACCTGCTGTGGCGGTGTAAATAGTGAACTGAAACGCGCAAACAGTTTTGCCGCACGTCATGGTGTTGTGGACAGCAGCGCTCTTCCGCTTCCCAAGTGACAAGCGGCTCTGCTGGCCGCTTCGCGCGGCTTTCTTCTTGTCCGGCTGCTTTCTGCTCGCGCCAGAGCTTTCCCGACACGACGTTGCGGTACATTTCAGCAGCTACCACCGCACGCTGCTCACCGAAATCGGGCTCGCGCTCGGAACGTTGGCCCTCTGGGCGTGCGCAGTCGCTTCCGTCCTCGACGCGCGGACGGCCGCGCTTCATTGCTACCGGGAATGGGTTCGGCACGTCGAGGACAAGCTGATGGTTGCGGACAGCATGGAGAAAGCCGCGGTTTTCGGCAAGAGCGAGTTGGATCGCGCCCTCGGCTCGTCTGCGATGGAGCGAGACCTGTTCGTGAAGAAGCTGGTGGGCGAAATCGACCTCGGAAGATCCTCTTCCGCCGGTCGAAGATCGGCGAAACCCCTCCTGCACGCTGTTGTGAAGAATCTGGCGAGGCGCGCGGGAGTCGGCGGGAGCGGACCCGCCGCAGAAGCACAGCAGCTGATGTCCGGTAGAACAACGGCCGCACTGGAACAAGGGGGAAAGCCAGAGCCCGTCTCAAGAACATACTGCGGGGAATTACCTCCACCCGGCAGGAAGAACAAGTGCGGCCTGGTGGAAGCGGCGGAAGAACAAGTGGAAGAACTCCCAGCGGCGGATGAGGACGACGAGCTTATGGATTTCGCAGAGCACCAGCGGCGGCACCGAGAGGATCTGAGTGGGAATTGCGACGACTATCTGGTCGACTGGCAGCTGCTACAAGCCAGAGCGGAGTACGAGGCGTGGAAGAGGGCTACTGTCGTCCTCTCCTTCGTCGCGTTTGTGGGAATGCTCTGCGTTGTGCGGTGCTTCGTCTTCGCATACGAGAAGGCCGCTGGATGGGTAATGAAGGACGTGGCGAGAATCCACCTGCCGGGCTACGAGGCGCCAGATTTAGAAGAACTCTTTACCGCCGTGTTTTGGCTGTACTCAGTCGGAGGCCTGCTGCCGCTAGCGCTGCTGGATACACATACGTAGATTGTTCGATGATCGGTGGCGCGTTTACCTTTGATTGCTTGTTCCAACGAAGGACGTATTTTGCTTATACCTCCCATGTTTTTGATCACACGTACTCAGCAGGCGTCGAGGACTTCGCGATGTATTGGACAAATTTTGGCAAAGTCTGCCGCGCGTCACAGATTCTTTGCGACACGTGGGTTGGATTTGATTCCGCACGAAAAGATTTTGGTTAGTGTGCAAGTAGATTCGCGCAGTGGATCAACGGCTAATCAAAGCGGAGGTGTTTCTACGGGTAGCACTGCATGTTCCGGCAATGAGCGACGAAGCACGAGCCGGCTGAGATAATGCGAGTAGCAACTGGGAACCAGAGGATGCTCGCAAGACTCGCCCTGCGAGCATGAACCGAGCGAGAGAGGAGGGACAACCAAATCTGCGGATCTTGTAGCATTTCCAGGAGAGATGGCGCTTCAAGTTTCACATATGTAATTGTAGTTGTTACACTTCTGACCACCGTTTCCTTGTAGTTTGGTGTTCTGTTTCTACGGGCTGCAAGAAGGAAAAGCCGCTTGTGCCGCACCACGTATTCCGGAAAGAGACCTCGCGTAAACGCCACTCTTTTCGACGCTTCTTCTGAGAAGACGATTTTCACTCGTGCTCGATCTGTGCTCGTCGTCGACGCGCCACGCCGGCTCGGTGCTTCCCAGAATTCCTCCAGGCCCTGCCCGTCCAGGCTCCATGACCCGACTCCCCCCGACGTGCAGGGAAGACGTGACTGCAACGCTCTAAAGGTAAAGAGCCATGGGCAATCAGTGCTGCTCGGGCAGCGCTGCTGCGAAGGCGAAACCGGGGTGGCAGCCAGTGGTCGATGTAGATGGCGTGGAGCAAAACGGGGGCGGTGCCGAGCAGAAGCAGCAGCGAAGCAAAAAGAGAATACGCTACCACACCTCCCAACTCTTCAGTGAGGACTACGAACTGGAGGCGGAGGTACTTGTAATAAATGTGGAACCACATCAGCACGGTGTGCAGAGAAACATGTTCACGACACTGAATGAATTCCAATCCCTGCCACGAATTATATCGCCAACTCTTCAAAGGAAATTCTGGGCTCCGGCTACAACGGGATGGTGAAAGTGTGCGTGTCGCGCGTAACCGGCGAAAGGTGCGCCGTGAAGTCATTCACGAAACAAGTCGCGAGCAAGGATGTCTCCCAGGATCCGAAGAAGAAGCAGGGCGAGGTCTCCCCACGACAACAGCTGCTGAAAAACGAGTGCGAAATTTACCTTGCGTTGGACCACCCAAACATCGCGCGACTCATCGACGTCTACGAGGACCAGTTCTCAATGTAAGTGGAGCTCCTTCTCTACCGCTTTAGGTGTGAAGTTCCTCGTGTTCGCTTACATTTCAGAATCGAAAGTGGCAACGGCAAGAAGTGGCAGGAGGCGCGGTGGATTAAGTACAAAAACTACAATGGTAAAAATAACAACAGCTACTTCGTGATGGAATTGTGCTCCGGCGGCGAGCTGTACGCCCGGCTGATTGCCCAGAAGCAGTACACCGAGTCGATGGCGCAGGCGGCCGTGAAGCAGATGTTGCTCGCCGCCAACTATCTGCACCACCACGGCATCGTCCACCGCGACCTGAAGTTGGAAAACTTTCTCTACTGGAACGAGGACAGCGACGTGCTGAAGATGATCGACTTCGGCTTCTCCCACGTGCTCGGCGACAAGAAGCCCGTCACGGTGGCCTGTGGATCGATTTCCTACATGGCGCCGGAAGTGATCGCAAGCGCCACCGCGAGCTCCCGCAGTACTAGCTCCGGCGGGGACCACCGTGGCTCGACGAAGGAGAACAATAACGGTGGGGACCGAGGAGCTGCAGGGGATGCGAACAAGAACGACAAGAACGGCAAGACCGCGATATCCGCAAAGGTGGACATGTGGAGCCTCGGCGTGATCACGTTTATGCTGCTGGCCGGATACCCGCCCTTTTCCGCGAGGGGCGAGGCGGAACTGCTGAACAAGATCCAGAACGCCAATTACATCATGGTGGAAGATCGGTGGCGCAACGTGTCGCCGAAGGGCCGGGACTTCGTGGAGAAGCTGCTGGTAGTCTCGCACGCGAAAAGAATGAGCGCGGACGAAGCGTTGCACCACCCGTGGATCACGGAAGGCCTGCGGCTGCCGTCGCTCGCGTCCGCAGACACGCAGGTCACCTGGGGCGTGGAAGTGCTCTCGGGCATCCGGGAATTCGCGACGGCGAGCCACTTCAAAAGAGCCTGCCTCAGCATGATGGCCTGGGGGCTCACGCCGAAAGAAAGGGCGCAGGTACTTACCCGTACTTCTTACGAAATCTACGTCTACCCTCTTTGGTGGTTTCCGTTAGTAAACGACTTTAACCGCCGGAACAGGTCCGTGACTTGTTTTTCGAGCTGGACCGTGAGGGCGAGGGGTACGTGACGCTCGAGGATTTCAAGCACGCTTTGCAGGAGCACTATCCGCACCAGGTGGCCTCTGAGGAGATGATCCGCCTGTTTAATGCCGTGGACACGGACCACTGCGGGCGGATCTACTACAGCGACTTCCTCGCAACCATGCTGCAATTTCGGTTGCGGGTGCACGACAGCTTGCTGCGCCACACATTTAATCAACTCGATGTAGATCGCCAGGGCCTGATCACGGTCGAGAATCTGCGAACGATCTTGGGAAAAACCTTTGAGGGGGAACAAACCGAAGAGTGCATGCGGGAAGTGAAAGGTAGTAATACGTATACTTTGGTCGGTTTATTTTAGCATTGATGTAGTTGCGACACACACACTTTAAAAATTGGATTCATCGGACTTGTGCCAGCTGTAATTATGGTGAGCTCGAGTCCGAGGCGGGGCCAACGTGCTCGACGCCCGGCGCTGCACGGGGGCTTTTTGGATGTCTTTCTCGCACCTTTCCGAGGATGGGGCCTAATAGCTGCCACAATCGACGACCACTTCCAGGCGACCGACACGGGCAGATAACGTACGAGGATTTCTGCAAGTTTCTCGGGTTCGAGGGCGGTATCGGGAAGACCGCCGACATCAACAGTGTGGGTGCGCGCGCTATGTCCCGCGAGGTAATGCAGGAGATCGATAAGAAGATGGAGCTGCAGGAGGAGATCGTTTCCAAACTCTACCACGAGGACTCGCGTGGCAATGTGCACGTCCCCTCTTCCGAGCTCGCGACGCAAACGGCGGTCGCAGCCGGGGGATCATCGGTCGCGATAGAGCAGATCGAGCTCATCAAGCCCTGCACGAGCGGCGACTCGTTGGGCAGCGGCGACGGCGGCGGCGCGACGCAGCGAGAACGGGTGGTCACGCCGCCCTCGGCCGGTGTGGGAGCACGGAGCGACAGCGGTCGCCCAACGCGGTCCGAGAGCGGGCGGGTGGTGCAGATCGGGGCGCGGTCGGATAGCGGACGGACGGTGCCGCTGCGCCAGCCCTCGCGAATCGGAGACCGGCAGTCGTCGAAGAGCATACTGGTGCCGCCGCCACAGCTGGGCGTGTTGGGGGTGTCCAGGGACCACCTGAGCAGGGATCACCTGTCGAGGGATAACATACCAGAGAGGACGCCGAGCAAGCGGTCGACACCCTCGCACAGGGATTTTATCGGGGAGACGCCGGCACGAATTGCGGAGTAAAGTTCGTTGTTGGTTGTACTGTAACTTCGAAGATAAAAGCGATCCATCATCTATGACAGAGCGAGAGCCTTCGCCTCTGCTTTCTTACTTATTTTGCCTATGGCAAGCACCAGATTTCCCTCTTTTTCGAGAGGCTGCCGTATGAAGCAAAGCGCTGCTCCGTCTTTCGATCCGCAGCTCTACCTGTGCCTGGCCGGTCAGGCTAGTAGTCAGAGCGACTCTCATCGAGCCTGGAATCAATGGGACAGATAAAGGTTTGCACGTGTCTTGGTGAGTTTCTCTGTGATCCTACGTCCAGCTCTCGATTCCTGGTCCATTTTTGTACAATTTGCGCCTCCTGGGTGGGTTGACAACTCGCGACAAGAAACTCAATGGTTAGCATGTCACTCTCCAGTTGTGCCAGTTCGTAGTTCGTGAGAGCTACCGCTACTACTTCAGCTCTCTCGATTTTGCTATGAAAACAGAAGTTCTAGTTCTCCAACTCTATCCAAAACCTACTCGCAGTCGAACAACCAAACACACTTGAACCCATTTGCAACGCTACCAGTCGTCGTGGAAAATCACTATACCGTAGGTTTGGAGGTATATTCCGCTCCACACTTCTGATGTCAATGTTTCCATGTTATGTACACAAAAACTTGTTACTCCACGTGCACGTGCTACAGTGCTAAGAGAGGCATAGGATTCGCAATTGTCAAGACATGACGAATTTACTACACTAAAACACGTCGCGAAGAGGAATGCATGAGACGGGCATAGTTTCCGCATGTGACCTATTGAAGTCAAGGCTGGTTTTGGTCACTGGTATTCTCGGACCACTAGTAGCGGTTTAGTTCGTTTTCGGGCTTGAAATTTTTGGATTGGAGCCAATGCATGGAAGAAGATTTTGAAGAATGTAAGATCGATTGTACATGCAAAGCACGCCATTACGACATGAACCAATGAATGAAGAAACGAGGGGTATGTAGCGGCACATCTACTGCGCGCACAGATTTTTGAGTTTTTCCTTGCCAAGTTCCGGGTCTTGTATGTAACTTCCACTTCGGTTCTTGCTGATAGTCTTTCGGCGCTCTGCGTCAAATCGCATGTGTCAGCCCGAGATCACGTCACACTCTCGTGCCTCATGAAGATCAAGATAGCGTGTTAAGATCAGAAATGAGCCCTGCCTCGCACCAGCGGCCCCTGTACTTATCCGCCCGGTAACACGCTGAACTTACTTGATCCCGAGAGCGCGTTTCAGCCATGACGATTCGCAATATTTTTCGCATCGGTCTACTTGATGTGCCAATTCAAGTTCGCTAAAAAAGCCGCAACTACCAATCATGGATCTTTTGGTGAAATTAAAACCGCAACCTTACCCCAACAATTTTTTCCACTTCGTTTCCAGGGCGAGGGGAATTTGGAGGTGGAGGCGCACTTACGAAAATCACAACACATCAACGAAGATACTGATACATTCAAGAAGTTTTTTAGAGCGATGGAGGACGACCTGCTGCAGGACGAGGGTCCCGCGCCGAGTTCCGACGACGAGCTCGAGCGGCTGTTTGCGGCCGATGTGGACGATGACGGCGCAGTGGACGACGCCGCGAACGAGTTGGTGCTGGACGCCGACGGCAATCCCGTGGCCTTTGCCAGCGAAGCAGGGACAACTTCTCATGGTCTACTTGGCCGCCCTCCTGCCGCGGCAGGGGCGGTGGGGTCTGGCGGAAGCCTGCAGATTGGGGGATCCTCGTCCTCGACATCGAACAAGAGGGGCCGCGCAGGCGCGCCCGCCGGAAAGGCGGCGGCGGGGGCGGCAAAAAACAGCAAGCGACAAAAGCTCTTGCTCGATGACGCCGACCTCGAGGGGGAGGTGTTTGGCGGTGATTCCGCTGGCGCGAAGGCAAAAGGCGCGGCTCATCGAGGGGGGCAGAGGCTGGCGGCGAAAGCAGGAACGGCGAAGAAACGGCCAAAGGCAAAAGCCAAATCCGCGGCGAACGGGGCGAGGAGCGAAAGCGGAAGCAGCTCCGGGAGCGGGAGCTCTGAGAGCGGCTCCGGCGACGACGACGACGAAAACAACGCCGATAACGCGCAGCATAACGACGGCAGCGGCGGTGGCGATGAGCTCGCCTTGGCACCGAAGGGCGGTCTCGGGGACGGTCCGCTCGACGCGGATGAGGCGCTCGCGCTAGTCGAAGCGAACCCAATCCACCAAAACACCGTTATGCCGTGGCAAGCGACGTACGACGAGGACTCCGCCCAGTCGCTCCAGGAGCAGCGGCTCGCGCACCGCGCGCGCGCCGTGCACAAGACGAACTTTTCGCTCTACTCCGCAACCTCGAACCAGATCGAGAAACCGCGCAGCGCGTACGATCTGTTTGTAGAGGAAAACGCGGCGGAGTGCGACAACATCGACGCTGCGTGGGCGGTGTGCAACGAGAAGGAAAAATACCAGGAAATGGCGAAGGAAGACGTGCACAGGTATTTTGGGTTTTTCACCTCCGAATGAAAATGAAGTACTGCTTTACGTCGCAGGCGCGTCAAAAATAGAAAATGCAACTCATCAATCACAGGTACGAGCGCGAGTTGAACACAGCGCACGGTGTCGCGGAGGACGGTTTGTTTTCGTTGATCATGCTGGCCGGGAAAAAAGCGAAGAAAGACAGGTCTGCCATCGCGGAAGTGGAGGCGCCGAAAGTCAGCGACGACTTCGACAGTTTGTTCGCGGGAGACTTTGCGGCCGCCGCGGGGGGGTACTGAAATGATTTTGTGTTCCGAGTTGGTCCTCTTTGTTTCCTTAAATAGAATATTCCCATGCGCAGCTTCAGCTTCTACCCTCGTGCCGCCTACGGTCCCCAAAGGGAAAAGACCGACCGCCGCGGTCGCAACTTGCGAGCCCAGTTTCCTATCTGGTCCGGCATTTTTGTCCGCGGTTACATCGTGTTTTCCTCCTAGCAATAATACTTGTTCTTGTTCCCGCATCTTCAAGTACGAATTTTACACCATCCGCGACATCCTACTCTTACTCCATTCCACTCTCTATGCACAGCGCTGCAGCGGCTCCTGGCGGCTCCTTGCAGGGCGGTGCCGGTGCGGGCAGTTCGGCCAAGCTTGGACTCCTCAACGAGGACGACGACAACGAGAATGCGCTCGCCTGCCTGAACCAGATGCAGCAACAGCAGGACGCGAGCACCAATTCCGGCCCCGTCGCACAGGTCCGCCTTGACGAGAACGGTGACATCGTCCTCGACGACTCCCTCGCTGGCGGCTCTTCCTCCTCTGCTCAGGCCGGCGGCCAACAATTATCCGGCTCCAATCTCAACGACCACGACCCCTTCGGCTTCGCTGCCGGTGGCTCCGGCGCCCTGGACGTGCACGCGGCCGGCGGCATGGTCGCCTCCGGCAGTGGGATGACAAGGAGAAAGGCGCAGAAGTGGACCACGGAGGAAACCGAAAAGTTCTACGAGGCGGTTCGGGCGTTCGGGTACGACCTTGTGCTGATCCACAGCGTGTTTCAGCCGAACCGAACCGCGGCGCAGATCAAGGCGAAGTACACGCAGGAGATCAAGAAAAACCCGACGAAAATGGACGACGCGTTTGCAAACCGGACGAACGCGAAAAAATTCTTTGAAAAGCAGAAGTGGAAGATCGACGAGAGCAGTCACTGGACGCCGGCGGCCCTGGAGAATAACGTTGGAGGCGGGCGACTGGCGCTGGAGGACGACCCGGACGCGGGAAGTGCTTTTCTTGGCGGAGTCGTTCCCGGACATGGGGGCAACATGGGCGGAAGCAGCAGCAGTGCGGCGTTTGGGCTGCCTGGGGGTGGCGCGGTTCCCGGTGGTCGGCGGAATGGAGGTGCTGGCGGTGCGATGCTGACGGGCGACAACCCGCTCGGCCTGGATTTGGACGACACGGGCACGGCCCTTCTCGGCGGTAGTGCAAATGGAAACCGAAAGGGAATTGGGATTGGAGGAAGCAGCAGTAGCGCGGGACCACGCCGCGCTGCGTCGGTCAGCCGCCGGCCAAATTTGCCAGGGAGCGCGCCGATAGGCATGCCCACCGCCGTGCAACGGGATGCAGACTCGTCTTTCTGGGACACCTTCATGACGCCGTGAGAATGATTTTGACTGAACACCGCAGGACGACCGCGAACACGACTTTCAGATGAAAATGGAAATGCTTAGACCGGAATTGCTCATTCTTTATGATGGAAAACGCACAGTAAGGCATATAGAAGGTGATCTTAAAGACCAGGCGTTCGATATGTTCGTGATGTCGTCGCAAAACTTTGATCCTCAAGAGACTTCACCCACGTGGGGGCCACGCTGCTGGAAAGTGGGAAGTAGTGGAGACGTAGAGCGTACGCCTAAAGAGAACCAGAACCTCCGGTGATGAGAAAGTTTCTTTCAGTTGCTCTTTGCATCTTCGTGCAGTTTCCTGGCGTCCATATCGAGGCTGCGGCGACGCACTGGAAAGGATTTGCGCCTGCGCCATTGCCTGCGGCGAAGCAACCGCAAAAGCAGCCCACGGCGGCGCCTGCAAGCTCGTCCGGGAGCACGGTGTATTCGGGAGGGCGGAGAGCAGCGACAGCAGACCCAGAAGTCTCCACCGGCGGAAACTTTAATTGGAGACTAACAACAATCTCCGCAGGCCGGGACGAGGACTCTGCATCTGCTCCTTGCGACGATCAGAGCGATACGGAGCAGCGCTTGTCCTGCTCGAAGAGGCTGTTTTCGAAGGTAAGTTGGCTCACTGGCAAAACTGGAGAAAACGTCGCAGCGAGACCATTGCTGCAGACGGATTGATTCTGTTTTTCCAAAGACGAAGCTGAGCTTCGTTGAAAGTGATCCAGCATTCATGATCAAGAAATTGAAATAGTGTTAGTGAAGTACGCATGGATGCAGGCAAATGCAACTCAAAACATCAAAAGTTCGTGCTGCATGGTGTTTTGTTCAGATGGTGATCCCACGTACCTAGCTTCGCATTTGATCCCTGCGTTTCGATGCTATCGTTCGAGTCTGCATCTGCTGCTCAAATGGTACGTCTGAGCCTCTTCCACAGTGCCAGAAAACTACACGAATACAGCGACACGGACGTGCTGCGGGATTAGCACTTGACGTAAGGTAAGTAGCTACATTAGCCGTAAGCGTCGATATAGCCGCGAAAAATGGTGTGGCGTGTCGCACTCGGTCCCGAAGAGAGTTGGGTAGCGTGGGATGATGAAAGCGCCGATATTGGTTGGTCGCGAAAATGCCCGGGATGGATTCAGAATTTTCTGCGCGGTCGGTTTTCAGGAACGGGCATGCGCACGAAAAGTAGCCCCCTTCGACTGTTCGCCTTTGATGAGTACCGGTTTGCCGCTGTGTTCCAGGATGGCACCACGGACAGGATTGGCGATCTCGATTTTACGAACGCGTTCGATGCGTGCGATCCACCAAAAATCGTCGCAATTGGCGGCGACAGCACTTATCTTTTTGTAGGCAGCTACGGGGCAATGAAGTGGAGTCTTCCTACTGGCAAAGATAGCGCGGGGGATCTCGTAAGATGGAAGACGAAGGCGTGCCGGCCGTCGCTCGTTGCACTTGGGAAGGACGACTGCTACTACATGGAATTTCAAGACGGCGACACTTATTGGAAGGGGATCGACGTGCCGAAAAATGAAACACCAACCTTCTTCGCCCTTTCCCCCGATGACGCTGGTTACTACACCGAATACCCGACGAGAAATGCATGGAGCGTATCGCAGGAATTCAGCAATTTTTTCAATTCGGACAAGTACCTGTCGCCGTTCGAGATCTACTACACAAACAAGTCGTGCGCCCGGTCCTTCGTCTGTGGACGGTCGATGCAGGGAGTTGTCGACGACCTGCATGCAAACAAGATCACGGAAGATGATATCCCTTGCATGCAGGTTTTTCAGTATGCCAACAAATGGTTCTCGAAGGACAATCGCCGCTTATGGGTGTTTCGTAAAGCTGCGTTTAGTTCTGTCCCTGTTCAGGTGGTAACGACAGTACCAACCGGCTTCGGAAACAAATTTGCAGATGTCTCGTGGGATGCCGACGAGATAAAGCTCCGAGGACCAGACCCAGACGTAGCGACTTACAATAGCAATACTAGTGACGAGGATTCGACGATGAGGTATTGACGTGACACCAAATGAGGACATCGACGTCACCTTTTGTGTCGGCGCAACGACGCAGCTACGATCTATCTGGGTTTTGAAACCAAAGCTTTCGAAACGGTTTGCGGGGCTGCGCCGGCGTTTCCACTAGTGTTCGGAATTGGTGAAGATCTGCACGTGATCGTGAGCCGTGCGTGATCAGCCGCATTGATCCATATGACGCATATGTCAAGAACGGTGCAATGGCGGTGGCGCACTATCGTAAATCTATGTGCCAGGACGCATCTTCCCTTCTTTGTACGTTGGACCGCATCTCGCAAGACTTTTGAAACGGCCCTGCCTATACGTTATTAGGTTTACTGCCACAAGATTAAAATCATCAGACATGTCCGCTGGCGCTGCTACCTCGTTTTCGTTGCCGAAGGCTTACGCTCACCCCGCACTGCAGCCTGGCAAGATCGCCGTGATTACTGGCGCCGCCAATGGCATCGGCAAGGCCGCGGCGAAGGCCTGCGCCGAGCGCGGGATGAAGGTTGCGCTCGCCGACATCAAGGGCGAGCTGCTGGAGCAGGTTGCCGCCGAGTTCGCCTCCGCCGGCGTCTGCCCGCGGGATAGCCTGCTCGTCGTGCCCACCGACGTCACGAGCCTCGAGGAAAACCAGAACCTCTGCCAGAAGGTGTACGAGCATTTTGGCGGCTGCGACTTCGTGTTGTTCAACGTGGGGATCAGCACGGGGAAGGGCGCGAATCCGGTTCTCGGTATGGACCTGGGGAAATGGAAGCGCACGCTAGACATCAACCTCTGGTCGACCATCTACGGCGTGCACTGCTTCGTGCCGGAAATGATAAAGCAGGCCGAGGCGGAGGGGATGGGGAAGAGCGAACCGCGAATCGTCGCCGCAACGTCAAGCCGACAGGGACTGACACTAAACCCAGGGGACACCCCCTACGTGATCTCGAAGGTGGGCCAGCGAGCCGTGATGGAATCGGTGGAGCACGAGCTGCGAAACCTCCCCGGCAGCCACAAATTGCGCGGTGTGTGTCTCTTTCCGGGAAGGACGGTGACGGACATAAACGCAAGTCTGCTCGAGTACGACGGAGACGCGGAGCGCGCGAGGGTCATGCGGGAAGACCTGGCAAAGGCGTGGGGACCAGACGCAATGCCGGTACCGTAGCTTTTGTGCAAGAGTCCGTTGTTTTAAGTTTATGTTTTTTGGCAGGTCTCATAGATTCGACGAACGGTTCTATGTCGCACTGCAGACGATTAAGTACAACATTGAAAAAGGGCAATTCTCATCTAAGTTACTTAGTATGTTTCTGAAACTGAATGCTTCACAAGGTCGAGCACCCGGTGGAAGTTTTGTTTGACGCGATCGAGGAAGGGAAGTTTTACGCAGTGTGCACGGATAACTACAAAACGAAAGCCGCGTGTCTCGGGGAGATAAGATCGAGCGCGGAGGATGTGTGTGAAAACCGCCCTCCCGCGAGCCGGTGGCACTCGCAGTACCAGGACAATTTTCTGCAGGAAAATCCCGAGGCAAAACGAGTCGAGCTCAAGGGCGAAGTACGGGGGTTTTAACTCACCATCACAAAATCCATCATCATCACTTTCGGACGACGGCAACGCGATCCTCGAAGTGTGTTCGCATGGTGTGCGAAGGACCAACAAGCCCAAGAGGAGCTTTGTGTTGACATGGATTATACCGATACATAGTAAAAAGAACGTACCAATCTTCATCAAAAATCGCGGTCGCTTATGCTCTTCGTCATCTTCTAAAGAAGACTGTTATCTTGATCTTCAGCAGCAAAGTAAGTAAGATGCCGCCGTCGTCCTCGCCGACATCCAGCAAGGAGCACAGTTACTGGTCTCGCTACACTTGGCTCGGCAACGGTGAAAGTTGGGTCGACTACGTGATTGCTGTCCTCGTCTACTGCTTTCCGCTGCTGCTCCTGTACTTTGTTGTGCAAATGGAAGCCAGACCGTCCTCTTCGGGCGAGGTGATCTCAAAAGGAGTCGCGCCGTGATCACTGGAAATTCGGATGTTGAAAAAATGAAGCAAGCCACTCGATCCCCAGTGAAAATCAAGTGCGCACGCACTGGCAATCACAAAGAAGAACGATGTCGATGCTGCAGCTGTTGGAGAAACGATCGTATCCTCGAGTGGCGTTCATCTCCTGGCTGGAATTTATTATATGCAACTTTTCGATCAACACATGAAGTTCTCGCGAGAATTAGATCATCCACAATGAATCGCAGATCTCTTGAGAAGTTCGCGGTCTGCGATCAGCACGGCCCCGGAGCCATGCTGGCATATTACCCCATCTCTCGCACCGACAGTGAGGCTCCTGGCTTTAGAGACTTAAAACAATGCGGTACAACGTGAATATGACCATCACAAGCTTGCGCTAAAACTTTTTCTCGCTCAACAGCATCACCACTGTATCGGTAGCTGAGAAACAAGGCATCGGATGACTGAGGCCCGCATCGTGTACGTCGGCGGTTTGTCCGAGGAGATGACGGACGACGCGCTCAGGGCAGCGTTCGCGCCCTTCGGGGAGATTCGGGAGTGCAAGATTCCGCGACGCGGCAACCCGGAGGGCAAGCACCGCGGCTTCGGCTTCGTCGAGTTTGAAGAGGAGGAGGACGCCAAGGCGGCAATCGACAACATGCACGAGAGCGAGTGCTTCGGTCGGACGCTGGTGGTAAACGCGTCGCGGGCGCAAGCAAACAAACCGGTGGAGCGACAATACAAACCGGTTTGGGCCGACGACTTCTTCTACCAGCGCACGCTTCAAGACAAGCTGGGAATGGCGAAAGGAAGGATGTGATCTCATTTTTAAAAAAGTTGGCGTAGTTCTTCTCTCGGCCGGTCCCGAACCGATGAAAGCGCTGCGCGAAGAATGAAGGCTGTGCCAGCTGCAAATCTCGGGGATCGTCATGAGAGATGGAATTATATTTCACTTGAAGCTTTTTATGTGCATTGCAATCTTGCCCGAGGTTCGTTGTGTTCGGGCGAGCGCCAAATTGTATGGTTTCCTGAAGCCAAGGAGAATATCTTTGTGTTGAGTCTGTAGTTCCGTGTCTCTCCGCGCTAACAGTCGGTGCCAGACCGTGGGTGTAGCTGAAGTAATGCGTCTGTGTCCCCTTGGCTTTGCCTTCAGCTTCTCCGTTCTCTATCATCCGTGCGTGAGTTTCTTTGAAGTCCGTGGATGCCTGTGATCAGCTAGAAATCGGTTTCTCTTTCCACAGGCTTTTTTACTTGGAATGGTGAAATTATTTTTCGGCCCGCACAACTCACTCGCATCGGTGGCTCTGCTTTGACGGTTCTCTTCTTGTTCGTACTCATCCGCCGAATTTTCGATAGCCGCATTGATTCATTCGTGTTTCGCATGCTTGCAGCCCTCTGATGTGCCTAAATTGTCCTGAAGAACTGTCCTTTGTCTTAGGCGTGCGACGAAGCTATAGCTAAGGAGCATGCAGCCGTCTATTAGAGATACTCTGACACTGACATGCACGTGATCTTCAACCGTGCCCTCCTAAAGTATGTAAACGGCCGCAGTGACGTATGGTATAATTGGTAGTTGCAAGAACCACTCCAAAAATTTAGCAGGAAGCAATTCGATGGAAGGCGATAGAAGGGCAACGATCGCGGACGCCGGGTCCGCCGCCACGAGTGCAATGTCGGCGGACCCGGCGTCCGCGGTCTCTTCCGAACGGTCAAACGCACCGCCTCGTGCGACGGTTGGCTTCCGCGCACGTCCGATGACTCGGCTTCGCGACGCTGAGGAGTACCTTGCGCACCGCACGCAACGGTTGACGCAGGCCAATGCGCGCGCGCTGAATTTTAGCGTCAGTCCCGCTCGGCGTTTGCAGAGCCGCGCCACCCGGCGCTCCACCGACTCGGACGCTACTGGGGACAGCCGGCCGGCCAGCTCGCGCCCAGCAAGCGACGTCGCGGGCGCGGCAAATGAAGAACCTGCCGAGCTTGGGCGGGCAACGTCGGCGCCGGGAAGGGCTAAGTCGTACTTCGACTACGAGGTTCAGCGCCTCCATGACCACGGCATTCGACAGCAACCAGGACCCTCGTCGCGAGACCACCTCGATCGCCACATCGAAGATACTCCTGAGGAAGAGCCCTGCTGCTGTGACCCGGTGAAGCGTGCCCTGGAGAAAATGATCAAGCACCCGATCTGGGAGACCTTTGTTCTACTCTTGATCATCCTCGACGTACTGGCCGTGTTCTCGTCCGAACAAAAGTCGCACCAGTTTACCTTCAACGACCACGATAACTACAAAGGTTTCGACCTTGTCCTGGTGTACGACCACGAAAAAGCGGAGGCCACATTCCACAACGGCGCGCCGGAGTGGGTGCCCTGTTACCATTCCCAGAACTGCAATTGTGTTTGTGGGGACGAAGATGGTGCTGGGAACGTGCGGAACAGAAAGGAGGAAGACGCTGGGAACGGAAAGAAAGCAAACAGCGCGGACGGGGACAGCGGGAAAGGGAAACCCAAGACGAGCTTCGTCGAAAAGAAGCACGAGCACGTCGCGGCGGAAAATGAAGACGAGGACTCTACGGCGAGCCTAATTTTGGAGAGCACGGGCGAGTGGGGCGCGCTGGCATTGAACGAGCTGAATGAACAATTTCTAAACGACGACGACACAGTCATAGTCCCTGGGCGAGCCGGAAAAGTGCCGCTAAAGTTGAGCGGAGCCAGTGGACAGAGCTCGTGGATAGAACGAGAGAAACAGCGGCAGAAGACGCAGCCGGGCACAATAAGGAGTCAAGGCAGTAGTTCCACTTCTTGCGCCTGCGGCGACAACGGAGGTACGGCTAAACATGGTCCTTCCGGTGGCCACCACGCAAAATACTCCGTTGCCAAGGTCGGGGCCGCCGCTCGGTGGGATGCGAGCATCGTGATCCTCTCCAAGATCATTCTCACCTTCTTTCTGTTCGAGATTGTTTTGCACATCTTCGTGCACGGGCCGAAGCACCACTTTCTCGAGGCCCACGGCCACGGCTGGACGCTGGTGGGCCACTGGATCGACGCGTTGGTTGTGCCCACGTCCTGGATCATCGAGTTTTTCTTCGACGAGGCGCTGCACGAGGCGGGGTTTCTGATCGTGCTCCGGTTGTGGCGGTTCGTGCGCATCATCGTGGGGTTTTTCCAGTCGGTCTCCGTGGTGGTGGACGAGAACGGGGTTTTGGAAGAGATGCACGAGTTGCTGGGGTACATCGGGGACTATCTCGAGTCGAGAGGCTTGGTGGACGATTTCGAGGGGTACATCGAAAAAGTGGAGGAGGAGCTGGGCCGAAAAGTGAAGGAGAAGAGCCTGATTTTGGAGACGACTTTTGCGACCGAATCGAGGAGAAGGTCGCGAGCGACGGCCAGGAAGAGTAGTGTAAGCGGGGGAAGCGCAAGCGGCGCAGGAAAAGAAAAGTAAAATTGTTGCGAAAAAGTAAAAGTGAGTGTGAACTGAAGACTAGTGGTGAAATTTGTATTGCGACGGACAACAGTTTGCTTTTGAACACTTCTTGTGCCTACGAAGCCACCTCGTGTGCACCTGCAGGAAAATTCACTCAACGCAAACGGCCTGGAGCTACCGTGGTCGTCAAAGGCAATTTGGAAGTGGAACGAGTAGGGAACGTGTGATGTTCAGTTATGTTCTGATTCGAGGAGAAGTTCGAGAAAGAGAGATCCATCCAAAAAAAAAAAAAAAACGCTGTCGAGCATAGACATACGTGCGCAGTCAACGAACAAGAGGCCGCGGTAAGGAAAGTGTCACTTGCCACGGCTACGAATTTTTCATAAGTCAGAAAAGATGTTGGCACACACACAACTGCGAAGCAGTAGACCCCGAAGATCCTAGATCGAGCGCCGCGGCATCGAGTCGAAAGAGCAAGAATCGGCTTCCATCGGACCATCGGCCAGCATTCATCATGCGAGAGTTCGTGGAGGCGTGTCTGTACCAGGCTCGCGTCGAGGACGCGTACTTTTCGTCTGAGCAGCAGCAGCAGGCCGGGAGCTCCTCGTCCACCGCGCGCGCCGCGGGCGGCCCGCTAAGCAGGACCTCCCGTTCCACCTCGTCCTGCGCGCGGGTTTCCAAGCGCGTCTACCACCGCGTGGTGAGATGGTGCGAGTACTCCCTGCGGGGACTGCTCGTCGAGCTCCCGCTGTACTTACTGGAAAACATTCCGCACGCCGCTTCCCTGCTCTCCATCGCCTTCCTTTACGTGTTTGCGCAGTGCACCGGGATGGCGTGGGCGGTGTTGTTGCATTTCGCGAGCGTGCTAACGCAAACGCTCACCCGCTGCGTGAAGGAGAGCACGTGCTTAGTTGGGGGGCGCGGGGCTATGGCGGCGCAGCACGCGTTCTATGCGACTGTCGGAGCAGGGGGCAGCGGCGGGGCGGAGCGTCAGGAATTCGGTTTCCCCGCAGCCGGCAGTATTTTTCCCACCGGACTGACGAGCCAGCTCTGGGGCGGAATCGCGCCGGGCATAGGAGTCAACACCGGCCCGAACGGGGAGTTTGGCACCCAACACGATCCTCCGGCGGGCGAGGCATCGCGGGTGGAGATGATCATCATTTTCTATGTGTACTATGCGATGGGGCGGATGCTCATTTTTGTAGTGTACGGGCTGTACACAATCGGCTGGGAGAGCTTCAGTGATTTTCCGACGGTCCGGCGCACGGTGTCGGTCTCGATGCGCGAGTTGTCGGAGAGGTATACGGTGCGGGTGACCGTGTCGAGCAGGAGCGGTAGTAGGAGCAAGAGTCCGGCGGCGTCCAAGGCGGGGTCGAAGACGACAACCGGGGCGGGTGTTGAGCTAGGGGAAGGTGGTTCTTCCAGTCGCGATCGGGGCCGCGAGGTGTACGAAGTTTCGCCACTGGATGTCCAGATGCCGTCGGGACTCGACGAAGGTCCGGTGGTGGAACGAATCTATTCGTCTGCGCCCGAGGAGTACCCCGAGGACACTCTGGCTAGCGGCGGCACGAAAGTGTCGGTGGGAAGCAGCAAAAGCTCGGCGCGCGTCGTCGAGATCTCCAGCGACGAAGATGTAGCGGCTGCGCAGGAGGACGAGACGGCTGGCGGAACTGACGAGCTGCGGCAGCGGCGGGGCCGCAGCAGGGGGAATGCAGCAGACCCTGACCGTCGCAGTGCTCATCTGAGGGGCTCGTCCAGAGATTCCGACTTCAGTCCCCCACCACCATTAGCCGGAAGCGGTGGCGAAAGCCCATTGTCGCGCAACTCTGCGGTCTCTCCCAGCCGCCGCGGCGCAGGCAAAACCGGCGGGCGTCGCGCCTTGCTCATTCTTCCGCTGATCTGGCTGATTTTTCTAAGTTCTTGGCTGGCGATGAGCTGCTTTTTCTACCGGCCGACGACGGAGCGACTGGAGCCCGAGAAGATTCCGATTTCCATGGCCGAGTCCTTCCTCCGACCGACCGGCCGCATGCACCGCTGCTTCCTGTTCCTCATGCTGGTTTCCTTTGTGCAGTGGGCCGCGCAATATATGTTTATGTTCCCGAACTTGTACCAGGCACTGCTGATGACCCCCCGCTCCACGGCTCTGTTCGGCTGGTACTTCGTGCTCAGTTTCTTCGGCGGGTTGCGGTTTCTCTCCTGGTTTTTCTTCCCGTTGGGCCGGCAGGAGAAGAGTTTTTTCGGGATTCCGCACCACACGCTGGACGTGATTTTGGTGACCACCTGGATGGTGTGGATGATGTGCACGATGCTGCATCTGTTCTCCCACCGCGACGCCTTCCGGCTCGCCGGCTTCCACAAGGAACGGTTCAACGACGACGCTACGTGGCGGCAGCACATCGCTCTTTTCAAGTTCACGTACATGGTGCCCACGCTGCTGCACTTCGTGCGCGGGTCGTTGTTTTCCTCCTCGCTCGGGATCAAGCACGCCATGAACGATTCCCTAATCATCATGGTGCTGTACCCGCTGCTGCTGCTCCTCATCTGGACGGCGACCTACGTCCTGGTAGCCGCGTTCCGGCGACCCAGGTACGGAATGATGCAGCTGGCCGCGATGGTGCCGCTCTGGTTCGTAGCGCGGTTCGTGTGCGAACGGATCGCGCTGCTGAATTCGTGGAGCAGCGTGCTGCTGTTCTGGGCGCACTGCGTGCGGCAGACGATGCGGCTGGCGGCGCCGAAGAGTAAAAAAGCGCTCGCGACGCCGAGCGGCGGATTCTCGTGGCCCCCCGGCGGTTTCTCGACCGCAAACTACATGGCGACGAATTTCCCGATGGCGAACTACATGGCCACGAACTACATACCGACAAACTACCTGCCGACGGGGATTTTCTCGACCGGAAACGCGGGATCTTCGATGGTGGCAGTGGACGGGGACGGGATTCAGATGGACAGTACGAGTCCGACGCGTCTGCGGAGTCAGGCAACGGATTTCGCATTTCGGGATCCGGAGCGGGACGAGGTAAAGCGGACGAGGAGCGTGCTTACTGGATCGGCGGATAACTCGAAGGATAGTAAGGAGAAGGTGGGGAAAACAGTATCGTTACCGGCAGTGCCTGAGCGGCGGCGACGGGCGAGTTTGCAGTACGTGGTAGACGGTTACGGGAAGGGGCTGCTTTACGTGTCTGTGCTGTATCTCGGGACGTGTTTGTTTTTGGCAGTGGTCGGGGAACTCCAGCGGATCTTCCAGCTGCTGCCGATGACGATTTCGCTGACTACGTCGGACGAGGAAGTGATACCGTTTGCGGCGAATGCGAATGTCGGGCGGGTGAAGAAGAAGACGGATAAGTTCGTTGCAGTAAGCCACGTGGTGAGCCATCTGCAGATAAAACTGTTAGACGAGAATTCCGACGACGTGGAGGAGCAGGACGGGGTACAGAGTCCGTCTAGAAGTGGCGCTAGTGCCCCAGAACAAACGGAGAAGAAAGAGCCATGGCTGCAGAACTATTTGCCCGCGTCCTGGCTGGGAA
Organism: Amoebophrya sp. AT5.2; assembly: GCA_005223375.1. Taxonomy (NCBI): domain Eukaryota; class Dinophyceae; order Syndiniales; family Amoebophryaceae; genus Amoebophrya; species Amoebophrya sp. AT5.2. The sequence goes on along the minus strand of RXOD01003953.1, from coordinate 5,914 downwards.
GTACTGACGAGAAGGCCACAGGCTTGGCGGAAGAAGTTGCGGAAGAACAAGTGGTCGGCGTGCAGGAATCAGAAACAGAATCAGCCGGCGAGCAGGGGCCTTCAGGCAGTGATTCACCATCAGCGAAAGCAGTCAGCACAACCGCCACTGGGAAGAGTCCCCCAACCGAGGAGCCCGGCCACGAGTTTCGGTCGCGGAACAAGGATTGGGTCGTTCCACGATACGCCGCTTGTGGCCAGCAATACCATGGGTTGCACCTGCTCGACTGGGCTCTAGTCGCAGAATCGGTGTATTTCGACACGCCGGAAGAGCGGCAGACGTTTCTCGACGTCGCGTTTCCAGCCCATTGGTACCAGGGGAAGCGAGTAAACCTGAAGCCGGAAGTGCGTCACAACGCCTTCTCATCAAAGGGGTCGGCGGCGTTTGCAGAAATTCACTTTCCCGAGCACAACATGACCGTGGTGGCGATCAAAGGTGGTTTCTTATATACTTTTCTTTCTTGTTCCTTACGGATTTCCGCAATAAACGTCTACGTCACAAAGAAACACAACAAAAGGTACCGACCCGATGAAGCTGCTGGATTTTCTCGAGGACCTGCGCATGTGGCGCGACGCGGTTGTTGTATCGCTCTTAGCGAATCTGTTCCCAACGATCCGCGTCTGGCCAAAAGCTACAACCGAAATGGTGATCCGCGCGCAGCATGAGTTTCTTGAAAATCTCGGCCTCGTTGAATCGCACTGGGCCTTCGACGAACTGCTGCACAAGTACGGCGGCAGGGGACCGAACCCCGGTCTGAACCGCCAGGACGCTACTCCGCCCCCGCAGCTTGAGCTTCCGGGCGACACCACCGCGCCAGACCGGCTCTCCGCACCACCCGCCCCGCCACCAGCTCCCACGAGCACCACCCCCAGCCAAAACACTCCCCACAAGACCATTTTCGTGGGCCACTCCATGGGCGGCGGCATCGCTTCCATTCTCGGTTTCCTGAACCACTCCCCGGTGGTCGCCTTTCAGCCCCCCGGCATTTACCACTCTATCGCGAAGTTTCAGCAGGTGAAGCGCGACACCAAGAACTACGACTTCGTCCACCACGACACGCTCAACGTGATCGTGGAATCGGACTGGATCAACTACATCTTCGACGAGCACGGCGGCCTGCTCCAGCAAATCGGCTGCGACTACCCGAGCCGCTCCATGTACCTGAGCTGCCATTTGTTGGAATCCGTGATCAACCACCTGTACAAAAGCTGCGGGGAAGCGCAAGCAGGAGCCGCCGGGTCGTCAGGGAACAATAAGGGGAAGCGGTTCGCGTACATGGAGTGGAAGTACGAGTTCGTCTCGGAGGAAACCGTTGACATGATCAAGAAGGAGCTGGTGGCGTACGTGACGTCGTCGACTTTCTACAGCTACTTCTTGGCCCTGTCGAGCTTCCGGTACACGCTGGCCTTCGGGCTGCTGCTGCTCGTCGTGCGGCTGCTGTGAGGCGGTTCATTTCGTTGGGCGGGGGGCTGGCGGGGGGTGACCGTGTGGGCGCTTTCCAGTGTATCATAGATAGAAAATTCAAAATGAACAAAATACTCGCATTCTCGACTCTCGGGAGACCTCGCGTAGCGCAATACTCCACTGCCTCGTCGAGCATACTGCGACAGCAGCATCGCGCAACGTGCTGTTGCTGCGAAAGCGGCATCATGATACAATTTTATCAACATTTTCTGCTGGAAGTTCTTCTTCTTCATGGATGTGCATATGCACCGAATGTTCTGTGGCAACAATAGGTAGGATCCGTTGGAGTTGGTGTTGGAGTTTGTTGCAAAACGAGCAGAAACAACATTCCGCTTCCGCAGCCGCTCGCTAGGGATCGAGACACTGATGAATCGCAGGCGTCGTGAACAACCAGAGGAGGCACGAAAGTCATCGAACACACCGCGCGGGGCCATTAAGTAGTTCTTTAGTCAAGCTCAATGATCATACGACATACTTACAGCTTTTCGTGTCGAGCTTGGCCTCGATCTCGAGTGTCGGGGAGAGTTGTTGTGCATGAGCGCATCGAGAGTGTCGCCCTAACAAATTCTTTCATATCTCCATCTTCTGTTTCGTATCAAGAGCATAACGAAGCTAATTCAATCATAATCTGGGCTCTGCGCAATTGCGAATGTCGAAGTCGAAGTTGAAAGAAAAGCAGTCAGCAATCTGGGCCGAAGCCTCGCTTTAGCGTTACCTCATCTACTCTGAGTAGAAACACGTACCGCAAGCACGCCACGTGCAGAGAGCCGAAAGCCATGCCGGCAACACCTGCGGACCGGTTCGCAAAATTAATCCTCGAGCAGGCCGAGGTTACCATGGAAAAGGCGCCGAGTCAGCAGTCCCTCTATGAATTGCTGAGGATTGCAACTCCGTCGCTAACTATCGAGGGCTGCGCCGACGAATCTGCGCGCGACAAGGCGTTCAAGGCGTTGAAGTTCAGCATCCATCCAGATAAGCACTCTCACGAGAAGGACAACGTCGGCAAGGCCACCAAGATCTTCCAGCGTCTGGAGAACTTCTTCGACGCAGCAGTCAAGGCCGCAGCGGAACCACCGGCCAAGAAGATGAAGGTCGATAAATTGCCGTCGCAGTTCAACTGTTTCAAGAAGTGGAACTATCTGGACGGCCGTGGCTACAAAAACGGCTTCAACAACAGCCAGACCGCCAGACTTGCAGTGAACTCTGCGAATATCCGCGCACAAATATCGCACGGCGGAAACTTGGAAACGAAGTTTCTGTACACGAAAGAGAAACCGTGGGCCGGTCGTGTCGAGAAGCTGTTGAATCCGGAGCCATGGATTCTGAAAAAGCAGATCACGGAAGGAGGGCCGGTCGTAAGCAACAGCTTCCGGCCGAGCAAAAATTTTGTCGATAAAAACAGCACCATCATGGGACTCGTTGCGGGCGAGACTTTCCCCGTGATGATCACCGGCTGGGACGAGACAGGTAGCGGCGCTGAGGTTTGGACGATCTGCGTGAAACAGGAACTCAACAAGAACGCCTCCTCGTCCTCTTCCGAAACGAAAAAGGTTTACACGTGGACGACGACGAACCCAGTTCATGTCGCGCTGCACCAGTTCAACATTTTGGGCAGCATCTCATACATTCCGCAGCGGGCTCTCAGCGACGTGAGTTGGCGGGCGCCGGAGCCGTACGTCGAGTACGATGGCTTCATGGCCTTCCTAGGAGAGTTTAATGGGGCTACGGTTTCTGGTTCGTACACCGGCATCATCAGGGATATCTCCGCAGACAGCAAGTTACACCATCAACTGATGGCTGTCGTCGCCTCGCCCGCGAAGGATGATACAACGGAGAACCAGCAAAAGCAGAACAGAACCATCCTTACCGTCCTCCAGAACAAGGCGGCCATCTTCAATTTGCACGCGCCGGGCAGGAGGAGCTTCAGTGAGCGCTACTACTTGAAGGACCTCGAGTACGATCCACGAAGCAAGAAACTCAGCGCCTACTGCCGGTGCGACTAGTGCAAACCAAGCCGGCCGACCAAAAATTGCACACTAAATAAGCGAATCGCACCAGAGTGCTATAAATGCAATGTACATTCATTCTGATGCAATTGCCATTTCAAAAAGCGGCATATCGAGCTATAACCAGTACAAAGATATTGATATAGAAAGTACAACTACCTGTACCTAGTACAACAGTCACCGCTCGTGCTTTGGAGCAACAATATGATAATATCGGAAGGAGCCGCAACCGACACAAATGCTATTGCTATGTGTCTACTACTACTAAACGATAAGCACAATTGCTAAGTTTGATTTAGAGGAAATTCGGATGTGTTGAGTTACCCAGCGCAGAATCAGTCGCATCAGAACCTATACTATTGAGTTTCTGTACCGAGTCCGAGAAACAAACAGAAAGAGCTTCAACTTGATGACACTCTCGAAGAGCAGCGGTAGTGGTAGAGCCCCATTATTGCAACGAAAAGGAGCTGTACATAGCGATTTTGAGAGGGCAAGGTTTTCGCGAGTCACTGCTGCGAACGCGAGCAGAGCTATTCAGAAAAGACGCGGTCTTTTGAACTTTTTTTGTCGAATTCTATTGCGCAGCGATCAGAAAAACGAAACAGCACTACCCGAAAGGCCCGAAAACTAGAAACGCCGAAGCAGAAGCCAATCTATTAAACAAAAAAAGATTGATTAGAAATTTGTTTCGGCTTGTTCCCCCGGAGGAACAATTTAATAAATGAATGTCACTAGCTAGTACGTCTACGTTGTAGAGCATGACGAGGCTGACGCTGAGGGTTCCGCTACAACACACAGGTACCGTACCTTTTGAAAAACAACGACATGGAAATGCGAGAGGAGATCCAGATCCCCTTGCATGCTGATACAGGTTCGTGCGTGCGGACCAATTCGGACAGCTGGATTCAATTATTTGACATTTGTGGCCGGAGTAGCTTTCATCCGCAGAAAAAAAGAGTGGGGTGTGATGTCCTTCATGAGGACCAGCAGTTTTTTCGATATGTGTCGTCGCACCTGATGAGACTCTCCCCACTGTTAATTTCGGGAAAAGAAGATTTGAGTTTGAGAGAGTGAGAATGGTCTTCTGTTCAAAAGGTGTCGTTGATAAGTACTTCGGACGACGATGATCCAAAAAAGATCCCAGCTCGTGGTCTGGTACCGCTTGAAAGCGCTCTTTTATCATGACTCATTCTTGATGTCATTCAAGCCAGCCAATGAGATATTGTGGTCACCGTGGTTTTGCACGACGACTATGCACTTGTGATACGCGTCTGTTGGTTTACAAGTGTGGAATACCGAGACTTCTTGGCTGCACAGCTCGAGCAAGGAAATCAAATCTATTAAGTTTGCACCACGGTAGCTTCTAATTCTAATACGGTCTTTAAGAGTTCGAGTATGTACCCAGATTCCAGATGTGCGACGTTTTTTTGAAGATGAAAAATGAGCTATATCTACGCGTTTTCCATCTACTTTGCGCACAAAGGAGTCTGGAGCCTACCGGTTTTGCGGTCCGCTACTTGCTCAGGTTATCATACGGCCCGTCGCCGGCGGGGATGCTTTTAACAGCCGGAGCCGCTGGTAACTACCCGCATGATCGGTGATTCTTCGGAGGTCCCTCGAGAATCACCATCGCTTCGCCCCGATCTACGCTTACATCAAGGAGTCACCATCACCACATCAACATCAAGCACAGCTGGTTCGCGAAAAAACGCACAATCATAAATGCACTGGTACGCCATGCTCCGACTTTGCACCGCGGCGTTCGCGCTGCGGGTTTTTTTCGGCGCGGACGCCATCAGTGCGGGGCCATCTACTCCACAGCGGTTTTCCCTGCTGGACTTGGTGCAACTGGCTGCGCCGCCGCCGCCGACACCGCGCGCCGCAGCGGTATGCCAGAACCCGCCGCCGGAACCAGGCGCGCCATGCGTTGTGCGTCGTCCACCGGACGTGCGCGTCCGACTGCTCGGCCGTTCCCGCAGCAGCGGAGCTTTGATGAAGAAGAAGACAAACCAGACCACCGCCACCGAGCCGTCTTTCTCTGCCGGCGGCCCCGCCGAGATGCGAGCACGGGTCGTGGCCATGCTCACAGATGTCCCGCGCGGAGCATCCTCGTCGTCGCAGCAAAGAAGGGCGGTTTCGCCGGATGCCGCGCCGCGCGCTTCGCAAAGTTCCAACAACCAGCTGGACGAGTGCCACCCGATGGCTGCGGGCTCTTCCGACCGGTCCGGGAGCGAGGTGGAGGCCCCGGGGGCTGCACCCGAGCAACGACGTTCAGAGCGGACAACTACGAAGAAAAAGACTCCTCTGAGTTGCATGCTCAGCGACGTGTGTCAAGCCGCGGCGTCGCAGCACCCCATGCGCTCGGCAAGTACCGGCGCGGTGGTCGTACAGCCGGTGGGAGGTAG
>RXOD01003952.1:0-34904 GCA_005223375.1 Amoebophrya sp. AT5.2 | reverse complement strand
AGCACCTGCTGTTCGTAATGCAGCTGCTTGATTTCTTCCAGCACCAGCGCGGCCCTCTTCCTCCGCCCCCGCCGCCGGGTCCCGGCTCGCGGCCTGCTTCGCGTGGCCGCGCGGGTCGGTGAGCGCCTCCAGGTGTGCTACCTCCGTGATTTCGCTGTCGCGCAGCAGCAGCGTCCACGCCGCCATGGCGAAGGGGTTGCTGCCCCCGAGCACGGCCCGGTGGCTCTTGTACTTCAGGATCGTGCGCGCCAGCTCGATGCTGATGGGCGGAGCGGCGCTGTCCAGCAGGGCGACCAGGTTCTCGGGCTTCACGTTCTCCAGGATCTTGTGCGCGCACTTGCCCGTGGAGAGCAGCTGCACGAAGGTCTCCGCGTCGGTGATCGGGTGCCGGCTCCACTGCCGCTCGTACACGTCGCGGAAGTCCACGCTGTGTCCGCACCGGACGGCGTCCGTCATCTCCTCCAGGTTCTTGTAGTCGCCGCCCCAGCTGAACGCGCGCCCGCGCGCGTGGTCGCCGGCCGCGTCCCGCAGCTGGAAGGGAAAGGCCACCTGATCGATGTACGCGTGCCGCAGGAGGGGCGCGAAGTTCAGGCTGTGCGCGCTCGCGCGGCTGGAACCCGCGCCGCCCGACGCGCCGGACCGATCCCTGGCGGCCGTGCTGCTTCCGCCGAAGAGGTTCCAGGAGGACGAGGAAGGTGCTGCGTCCGCCGCCGAGGCTGCACCGGGGAACGCCGCCGGGTCCGCGACGTTCCCCGTGGCGTACAGGATGTAGCCGCACCAGGCCAGCAGGCGGACCACCGGAGGGTAGTGGTGCAGCTTGTCGTAGCGGTCAAGCAGCTCTGGGTACGAGCAGAACTCGTCCTCCCGGTCCAATTGGGCGACGCGGTACAGCACCCCCGCGGCGCCGTCCGCGTGCGCGTGCTGCCCGGGGAACCTGTTGTCGGCCAGGAACGCGGCCACGAACTGCTCCGCCGTGATCCGGCTGATGGTCGGCATTTTGTCCAGCAGAATCTTCTCCAGCCGTGCCTGCGCCTTCAGCGGCTCCTGCATGCCGCGGTACAACTTGTCGATGATGCGGCAGGAAACGGACTCCTCGCCGAACACGAGGCGGGAGGACAATATCCACTTCAAGATCGCGTCCCGGGTGCCTGGGTCCGTCAGGTTGTTCTTCTCCATGTACTCGTCGACGATCTTCCGCGTCAGTCGGGTCTCGACGAGGAGGAAGCCGGACCGAGTCGCAGACTGGTGTGCTGCTGGGGCAGAGGTCGCGGAGGCGGAAGTGGCAGCGCGGTCCGCCGCGGACGAAGCCGACGACGAACCCGAAGAGGCCACTGCTGTACTTCTGCCGCCGGCTTGGTACTCGTCCTTCATTTTCTGGCGGTCCCGCGAATCGATGCGGTTGGCGATCAAGACGATCTGGGTGCTGCCCGAGTTTTCGCGCCGCCAGGTGAACAGCTCGCGCTTGTGGTCCTCGGTCAAAAAGTGGTACTCGTCGAGGATGTAGATGTTGCGCGACATCGTTTTCCCCCCGGCCATCTGCGACGTGCCCGTGCTTCGCACCGGACCCGCTTCCTCGTCGACCTCCATGTCGACCGGATCCGGTGCCGCGGCACCAACAAACGCGTCCTGCTCCCGGGCACCACTTTCACTTCCTGCCTCCTGCTTCCCGCCGCCCCGCAAGTGCTTGCTCAACTGCGACGCGAGCGTGGAGGTGACCAGCACGTCGGCCGAGCAGTCGAAACCGTGCACCTGCACGTTGGGGCGGTTGGCGAAGCTGCTCTTCATGCGGTCCATGTGGTGCGTCTTGCCGCTGCCCGGCGGGGACACGAGGCAGATGTCCGGCGGCCGCTCGTCCGGGTCCGGCTCCAGGATGTTCTTGTCCATGGTCTCGCGAAAATCGCCATTCATCACCGAGCGCAGCCGCTGCCGCGTCACCGCGCTCGGTCCGCGCTGCTGCGCGTGCTGGGTCTTGTTCTTTGGATTTCCCCCCTCGTCCTTCGCGCCTGGTGCCGCCCCCAGGAACAGGTCCCGCTCCTCGCAGTTTTTCAGGTGCTTCCGCAGGAAGTCCAGCAGCTGCGGCGCGCTGCCGATCTGCGCCGCTTGCGGGATGGACTCCACCACCTCGCTGTAGTCGCCCTCGTGCGTGGGCCGCAGGCTTCGGATCTGGGCGTCCAGCAGCACGTCGGAGAGCTCCTGGATCCGGTGCGCGGGGTTCGGGTTCGCGAACTCGCAGACGCAGCGGTCGCGGTTCTCGCTCCAGTTCCACGTGATGTCGAGCCCCTCGAGGTAGACGAAGCGCCACGGGTTGTGCCGCGTGTACTCCGCGATCCACTTTAGCAGAATGTTGGGCACGGTCACGATGCCGCGCACGTACACGATGATGCAGTACATGTCGAACTTGGAGATGATGTCCAGGTAGATGCGGTCCTTCATCTTGTTCATCCCGTGCTGGTGCAGCTCCTTGGAGTAGTCGAGCACCGCGATGTTCTGGAAGCCGCAGTCCTTCAGCAGGGAGAGAGTGTCGCCGCGGCAGGGATAGACCCCGAACTGCTTGGACGCGCGCAGGATGCACGCCTCGATCTCGGGGCTCAGCTGCCACGCGCTCTCGAAGCTCTTCTTCTTCTCCTTCGCGAAGTCCGTGTCGGCCGGGCACCCGCGCAGCAGGCAGTAGAAAATGATCGACAGGTTCACGTGCCGCTTGTCCAGCGGCGGCGGGCCGTCGGTGGAGTTCTGCGTCTCGAGCTTTTTCAGAAACCACGTCTTCATGTCCTGCGGCAACGGCGACCGCAGCACGTTCGCGATCCAGGGCAGCAGGTTCTCGCGCAGCTGCTTCAGCTGCACGACGTGCTGCCGGTCCGCTCTCGGCGAGGCCGGCGGCGCGGCACCGCGCTCGTGGTCGTCGTGGCCCCCGGTGGCACCGCACGTCGCCCCCGGCGCGCAGTGAGAAAAAAGCTCGTCCAGCACGGACTTGTGCAGCGCGTACCCCAGCAGAAGGCCGTCCCCGTCCGTGTACTGGATCTTCAGCTTCTCGCGCTCCACCGGGATGAAGTAGAAGGGCGGGTCGCCCTCCCAAATGTTACCCACCACGAACGGCGACGCGATCGGCCGCCCGTACCCGCAGCCCTCCCCCGTGGGGAACAGGTTCGACTTCGCGCCGTAGTCGTCCGGCCGGTCGAAGTCGGTGTCCTTGTACTTCCTGTCGCGCTGGAGGCCGAACTCGCTTTTCCCGCTGCCGTTCCTCAGGTCGAATTCTGCATCCTCGGGCCGGAAGCTCGCCTCGTCGTCGACGGGGTCGGACTGCTGGTTCATCTCGAAACCACCGTCGCGCTGCGGCACCTCCCGCCGCTGCAGATCGTCGTCTCCGTGCTCCGACTCGGACTCGCTGTCGGACCAGTCGCGGTCCCAGATCACGTCGAGGGCGCGGACGCCGTCGCTCCGCTCCGCGTTGCGCAGCACATACTCGGACCGCTGCAGGTACTTCCGTTTCGTCACCACGTGGTGCTGGAACGTCTTGTGGTTCGGCCACGACACTCGGTGGAGAGCGTCGGCGGTTAATGTCCCAGCCGCCATCGGATGAGTGGGCACGGACTCGCAGGCGCTCTTCAAAAAGTTGTGCAACTGCAGCCGGGCTACTTCAATGTTGCTTTGCTGCAGATCGGAAAACAGCCGCGTCAGCTGCTGCCCCGTGGGCGTGAGATTACCGCTGTTGGCCTCGTTGCACAACAGGGCGACAAAACCATTACAGGAACCACTGGGGGGACCAGCAGAGGGGTGCTGCTCTTCGTGCGCATTCATGTCGCCGTTGGCAGCTGGCGCCCCCTCTTCGTTGAAACAGTTGTGCATGCTGTTTGGCCGCGCTTGCTCGGTTTCGTCCTCTTTCAACACGTTGAGAAGCACTTCACGCACTGTTTGCCCTCGCGTGTTCGACTTCTGCATGTGTAGGACCGTTTTCTTCATGATTTGGCAGCACCGCCGCTCCGCGTGCATGTAGGCAAGGAAAAGCTTCTGGTGTTCCTTATCACGCGACAGCATCGCGGCAACCACGGCTGCGAGCCGTGACCGCTGTGCTGCATCGTCATCGCGCGCGGAGAGAAAATCGGCGTTCTCGGCGACGCGCCACCCTTTCCCAGTGGCACGAGTGTGGAATTCCTCACCGCCATCGGCGAAAGCCTGCCGGTAGCTGGCGAAGAAGAGCAGGTGCAGTACTTGCAACACGGCCTCGTTCAGGTCGAGACCAAACAGCTTTCCTCCGTGCAACGTGCACACAATTGTGTCCTTCGGGTGTGTGTTCGTCTCGAGCGCGAATGCCGGCGTGTTGCCAAAAAACGGAATCCAGGCTCCCGTGAGCGCCTTGACCATGTGAAAAGTGGACTCCTGCACGACCGTCAGCGGGGGCTGCTGATCGATAAAATCCCAGGCGTCCCCGTTGCGCGCGAACACTTTCTGGATCTTCTTCAGTGATTCCGTCGGAACGCTACCCGCAGCCGCGCCAAGGGCGCCTGGCGCGCCGCCGGCCCCTACGACTCCCTCCACTGCTCCAGTGGTGGCCCCCGCAAGCCCAGCGCCCACGCCGTAGCGCGACCCGCTCCCATCTGCGAAAGCGGCCGCAGCCGCATTTCTCCGCGATTTTTTACTTTGGCCGGAAGCGTGTTCCCCATGATCGTGCCCGCTGGAGCATTTTCCGGACGGGTGCATACGGAAAACGGCCTGGCCGCACGCCGCGGTCTCGTCCGACGGGACTGTCTCGAGCACCGGCTGCAGCCCCGCGCGCACCTTCAGCTCGCTGTATTTGTACATGCTGCCGCGTGAGTCGCACGCCAAGAAGTCCTGGCACCGGATCAGCCGGATCGGGCACTTGGAATTCCGCGTCGACAGTGGGACGACTTCGCCGCTGATCTGCATGAAGTGCCGTGGACGGCGCGCAAACCGGCTGCCGTCGTTCGCGGGCTTGCAATTCTCGTGAAAGTAGCTCGGCTCTTCATCAGCGTCGGACTCCGTGCCGCTCTCGTGATTCTCCTGCAGCTCCGCCGCACGCGCGTTTTCCGCAGCAGCGCTCTCAGCTTGGTCTTCGTAAAGAGGCGCAGCGGAGCCGTGCGCGTACACAGGGCGTGCGCGCCTCTTGGCTCCGTCACGCGGGAAGTTTCCGCCGCTGGTGCCTTGGTGTTGTTGCGCCTGCGACGCGGAGCTGGCGGACACGTTCTTGCGCTTGTCTTTGTCCTTCCCCCGGGGCGTCTTGAGTAAATCGTCGAGGGAGAAGTTGCGGTGTTTCAGGTACGCGGGCTGTTTGTTGTCGAACAAGGCTCCTTTAAAACCGGCATCTGCCTCTGCAGTGACTTGCCCGATGAAAGGCGTTTTCGCGTCCTTCGCTCGTTCTAGCTGAAGCGGCGGAACCTGGGACGACATCGCCTTTAGGCGTGGCAATATTTCGCTGAAGCTCTGCGCCAATTGGCCCTTAGACCACACGTTTTGCATCAGCCACACTACTTCAGCGTGCGCTTGGCTTCCGCTCTGCAGGCCGAACTTTTGCATCTCTTCTGCGATCACGCTCAGCTCGAATCCACGCGTTGTGGACATAACCCCGTACAGCAGAAAAAAAGTGTCGAAGGCAATCGCGCCGGCCAACTCACGCTTCTTCGTCTGGCTTTCGCCGTTCCCAAACGCAGCCGCAAGCCCCGTGAAAAATTGACGGAAGAATTGCGAGAAGCGGAGCTTGGTTTCATCGTCAACCCGACCGTTCTGCATATTCTTGCTGCGTAGATACTGTGTAAAATCCGACACCACGGAGTAGTGCTCGACCAGGTTGCCCGTCTTGTACTTTTTACCCTCCTGCTCTTTGTTACCCTCCTGCTCTTGGACAAAGGTCGGGTTGTGCGTATCCTTCGCGAACTGACGCCCGCAGGCGTGCGCCAATTCCTCCATGCATGATTTGAGTCTGTTTCCTGCTTTGAGCTCCACATTCCCGCGCTCGTCTTCCACTTCACACACCAAGTCCTCGTACTGCAATACACCCATTTGCGTGTCTAACCGCAGATGCTCAATTACCGCGTTGACGCGCTGCAGCGTGACATTGGCCGACTCCTTGCGAGGCTCGAAAAGCGGCACTTCTGAGGAATTTTCGTCGCGCCAGCTCAAATCCACATACGTCGGATAGCAGCCCGTGTAAATCATCCAGCTGCGACACTGAGCGGAATTCTGGTTGTGGCCAACGAGTTGAGACCAAAACGACGTTAGCAAAGTTTTGTCTGCCGGCGCGACCATCCCCTCCAGATCTGCTTTCGTGAAACCCAATCCGGCGAACCAGGCGATTAGAATGAAGCCCATAAACGTGCGATCGTTGTCAACCTGCGCGGAAACCGTCCCTATATTGGAAACCGCTCTCCGCCGACCTGCTTGGATACCGCTCTCCGCCCAGCCAAGGATGAGTTCCAAGTTGTGTCGGATTGTTGAGATCGATGCCCCTTCTGTCACACGTGGACCGAATCGCGGCACCAAGTTTTCCGTCACGTTGACGTTTTTGACCTCCTTGAGCACTTTCTTCTTCAGCTGCTCAGACAACGGCCGGTAGTGCCACCGCAAAAAATATGGCGGATACGTTTTACTGCCCTCTTGTCCGATCAGGAGCGAGACTTCGGTGATTTCGCATGTTCTTTGGGTGCCGGAAGAATGAAACCAGCCGACGTCTGAACTCGCAAACACGTTGTAGACGGATCGCTTCAGAGATTCCGGCCGCACCAGGTAGTTCGCGAACGTAGACAGAAACTGCTCGTGCTCTTTGCAGCGCCCCAGAAAATTCGTTACATCGTCCTGCAGGACCGCTTTGAAACTATCGCGCTCTGCGTAGCCCGGCAAAAAGCAGTTCTGAAACGGACTTGTCGGAAAATGGGCCCAGCAATGCCAATACAAGCTGCGATGTCCGCCCGTCGATGTAGCCGCGGAATTTTGGTCGCGTTGCCCATCACGTCCGCCCTGGTCAGATCCGGCATCCCCCTTTCGTAGATCCTTCAAGATCGCGAGGCGGCTTTCGTCCTTGAGGAACTTACGGTGAAGATCGCAGTCGTAGCCCGTCTTCCGATCTCGGAAGTACTTGATGTACAGGGCACGAATCTGTTCCGAACTATCGATGGGAAGCTCGATGCTCGATGGAGGCGCCACCTGGTCCGGACTCCGGTTCATGGCGGCGTTAGCGCGGTCGCTATCAGCCGAGGACGACGAAGACCCGCTGTAAGTCCGTTCCGCCTGCTCCTCTTCGTCGCGCCCGCCGCCGTGGCAAAACAGCGATATCCACGGTGAAAGATTCCGGGCCACCAGACACTGGAAAAGGCACGCGATCGCTGGATCCCGTGCATTTTGTTGCAGAGTTGCTGCAGTCGCATCGGGAAATACGCGCGACGATTTTGCCTGGCTCGCGACCCAGCTCTCGAGGAGCGGCACCACGAATCGCCGCGTGTTGATATGTCCATTCAGCACATTGAGCACCGCGGCGAGGCATCCCGCCGACGACTGCTGCACAAGCTCCGGATTCGAGCCCCCGGAGTTGCTCGACGCGTTGCCTTCTCCCTTGACAAGCGCCTGGTTGGCGAACGCGTTCGGTGCACGCATGTTTTCCCCCTCCTCAAGATTCGCACCAACGGACACCTTGTCGAGAAACCGGTCCACGACCACCTGCAGAACGTTTTCCATGTCTTTCGAGGGGGCGCGGTCCAAGATGGCGACGAGCGCTGCAGCTGACAGCCGCGTCCCGGCCGGTACCTGACACCGCTTCAGCGCACTCGCGCCTTCCTCCTTCAGCTGCAAGAGTTGCAGGCAAAAACTTTTCAGCGGCCCCGTCCAGAGACTTTTCGCCGTCTTCTGGTCCCGGAAGTCCTGCTGCCGCTCGGCGTTGTACAAGAACTGTATGAAGGCCGCGCCAACGACAGGCGGAAGAAGCGGAGGAGCGGTGGTATTAGCGGTATGATCTGGGATGGCCAGACTCTGAAACTTTTCGTGCAGCAGGTAGTTGCGGACGTCGCTCAACTCGGACAAAATGCTGATCGGCTCGTCGCGGGAAATCAGCAACGACAGCACGCGCTGCACGACGTCCTTGCGCTCGTGCGCCACCAGCTTCACCTTGTATTTCAGCAAGAGGGAGAGCTCCTCATCGTCCAGCGGGCCGCAAATCTCCTCGAAGGCGCCAACCTGCGACCACGGCAGATTCGTGCGCAGCAGCCACTTGACGCAAGCGAATTTCGCGCGGCAAATCTCGTTCTGAATGAGCGGCCTGACCTTGACGTAAGTCGTGGGGGCGTCAGCCGGGTTAGCACCTGCGTCGTGCATCTCGGCATCCTCTTCACCCGCGGTGACCACGTCCTGGAAGTCATCCTCGTCTTCCGTCGACGATCTCGCGACCCGCGGCGCACGCGTCGCGAAGAACCCCTGCAGGCTGCACACGTCTCTCCCCAGTTCCGTAAGGATGAGCCGCGCTTCCGCCTGGTTCAAGCTTTCCCCTTCCGCAGCCTCCGCCTCGCAGATCGCCTGGCCCCAGTTGTGCTGGTGCCATGATGATCCGCTGCTCGGTCGACTACCCTTCTGCAGTCGCAGTTCGCCGTCGCCAAACTTCACGATTTTCTCGGGGGAGAAGGAGAACAGAATTTGCAGCCGGTCCGGCGAGGCGAGCAGCGACTTCATCAGGCTTGCGTTCGATATGTCCGCCGAGTCAACCCACGACGTCGCGAATTGCTCCAGCGGCCAGTCCAGTGCCTTCACGGCCAGCTTCACGAGGTCTTCTTCGCGGCGGTGGTGGCTCTCCAGGTTCGGCGCGACGTAGCACGGCGCGGGGGGCGCTCCGTTTCTGCTCGCGTTCTTCCGCTTCGCGCCCGGAAAGGTCTCCTCAAGAACCGCTCTCAGGCTGTTCGCCTTCACGTTGCTCAAACCCAGCTCGCACTGCTCCGCAAATACCGCCTCCAAACTCGGCAGATGGTCAGTGACGTTCTCGTGCTTCTTCCCGCCACAAGATTGTGCGGCCAGAGCATTGCCGTCTGCACCGGGTCCCAACACCGGTTCCTCAGTGCCGCGCGAGGAAAAGACCTCCCGAACCCCCCGATCGATGTACCGCAGCCACACGCGAACGCGGTCTTGCTGCGGAAGCGCGCGAAACGCCGGCGAGAAGAGCACAAAGTCTTCGAAGCTGGCGGAGCGGGGAGTCGCGACCACGCGGGAAGCACAAACAGCCGGAGCGCTTGATCCGGCGCTCTGCGCGGGTAGCCCCGCACTGGCCAATTCGTGCTGTCTCCGCACCAAACGCCCGAGTACGCGGCCCAGATTCGCCGCAAATGTCGTTCGAATTTTAGCCCATGGGCGCGAATTGTTCACGCGACTCGCGAAGGCCTCCGAACACTCACAGACGCCGCGCACCACCGCCTGCGTGCACTCCGGCAAGCCCGACGAGAGCAAGTTCGCGACCGTCTTCACCGCTTCGCTGCTCTTGCGCGCGAAAACGTCGTGCACGAGCTCGGCGAGTCGGTCGTCCGTCGACTTCTGCATCCTTGGCATCACGCTCGACCCGAAGACCAGACGCAGCGCGGCCAGCGCCACCGTGACGTCGTCGCGCGTGTTCGCTGGCACCACCTTCTGTAGCTCCTGTTCGACGTCGGTCGCTGCCTGCTCGCTGTTCAACCGTACGTGGAGGAAGAGCGGCTCGCAAACCACGTCGAGGCTGGTGTCGTGCAGGTCGGGGAGGTCCACATCGGAAAGGGTCGTTTCGCACGGCGCACACTTGAGCTCCAAGATGCGGAGGTCCGGGTACGGCTCGGGCTCCACGATGATCAGCCGCACGCGCTTCTGCAGGCATTTCTCCACCAGGGCGTACACTTTCTTGATCTCCGCAAACAGTCGCGTGTTGCGCAGCACCACTGTCAGCGGCTCGCGCTTCTTCGCGGCTTCCTCCCGCTGCTGTCGAGCGATGCGGCTGGCGCATTGCCCCTGAAAACCTCTGGCACTGGCGGTGCTCTCCGAAAGTACGTTCACGCCGGAAGCTGCGTCGGCAGTGCCATTGGACAACGTCATGTCGGCACCATGCAACCTTTGTGTAGGACATTTCTTTCTGTCATTCTCTATGTCAGGCGGTGAATTGCGGGCGTCGAACCTCGCGTACACTACGTTCAGATGATCAACCACTTAGGGTGAGATTTAAAGAAACTTAAACTACTGCAGCAGCCAAGCCCGGGTTTAATGACAGAAAGCCAAAGCAATGTTTACTCCAACCTTTTGTTCTCGGGAGAAAAGTTGTTTGCGTGATGCGGCAAGTTTGCATCATCGCGTGCTGCTCCACCACCCATCAGTGCGTCCGGGTCTTCACTGGCCTCCCCGTCTTCCTCGTCGGCGATCACTTCCTCAAGGACGACATGCTCGAGCTCGCGCACCTGGTCTGGGAACTCCCCGTCGACCTCGCGCACCCACGGAATCCTGTCCGACAGGATTTTCACGGTGGCCCGCACGTCCGGCGCCACCAGGTAGCAGAACGCCCTCTTCCACGTGGGCATGAAGTGGCCTCCGGCTGCGCCACTCCAGCAGGCGGCAACGCCGCCGAACGAGGATCCCTCACCGGTCTTGTCCCGTGGCATCAAAGTTGTAGGGTCCTTCCGCCAGTTCTCAACTTCATCGAACCACGCGTGTGCCTTTTCCAGTTTTTCTTCCACCTCAGCCAGAACCTGCTCGTCGATCCAGGCTCGTTCCAAATCGTGCCCTCTCTGCCAGCCTTCATCTTCCCCCTCGTCCTCCACTACCGTGCCCCCGGCACCATCTTTCCCCGCTGGTCCCCGCGTGCACCCGTTCAGCTCGTGCGCCAGTGCTCCCACCGCCGTGTTTTTCTTGTACACCGTGCTTCCCTTCTCTCCGGCGCCCCGGCCGCTCTTCGCCGCCCCCAGGGAGTGCTGCATCTCCAAGAACGGGCTCAGCGAGTAGTACTGCTCCGTTGCCGCGCCGTTGTCCTGCAGCGTCTGCACCAGCAGCGGGCTTTCCAGCAGCAGCACCCGCACGCAGGGTGCCTGCGCGACGCACAGCAGCAGCCCCCGCAGCTGGTCTGCGTCCAGCGGTGCGGTGATTTCCACCTGCAGGAACATCATCGTGCTGTGCGTCTGCATCCCGCGCAGCCGGTTCATCGTCGCCTCGAAGTTGGACTTTTCCACCGACACGTACTCGATCTTGTGCTTGGTGAGCGCCAGCCACTCGCTCACCCGTTCCAGCTCGTTCGCGGACAGCACCGTGACGCGGAGCTGCCGCCGGTCCTCGGACAGGATGCTGACCAGGCGGCCGCGCAGGTCGCGCTCGTCCTTGCTCATGTTGATGTCGCGGTCCTCCAGCTTCAGCGCGTGGCCCCAGAACGCCTTCACCCCGCCCAGAAAGTCCGGCGAAACCAGGCCCAGCAGCCGCAGGCTGCACAGGTGCAGCAGGGCCGGGTACAGCCGCAGCACCTCGTTCACGCTCACCTTGGAGGACCGGTTCTGCAGAAAAGTGCTCACCACCTGCGCGAGCACCTCGCCCGTCTCGATGAAGCCCTCCGGGTCGTCGGTGAACGCGGTCGGCAGCTTCGGCGTGATGTCCTTGCCCACCTGCACCAGAAACCGCCGGAACGGCGCGTCGGTCTCGAGATGTCCTTGCGCCCCCGTGGTCACGACGTGCTGAGGTTCCTGCTGTCCCCCCCCGGATCCGCTGTTGATGGGCTGCGTCGACACGACGACGTAGGAAATGTTGTCCGCAGTGTACGCCGCCGGGTTGTTCAACGCAATCTCGACCGGCTCTTCGTCGGTGGCCTCCGCGAAGATCAGCTTGATATGCGTGGCGTGGTGGTCCCCGTCGCCCAGCACCTGCGGCAGCTTGCGCGCGCGCTCGTTGATGTCCGACTCGGCGACCCACTTGTAGTAGGTGCACTCGGAGGAGGACCCGTAGTTCTCGTAGAACCGCTCCGGAGGAGTGAACTCCACATACATGCCGTCCAACCGAAGACCAGTCTCCAGCACCTCGAACTCAGGCTCGTTCCCGTGTGAAGCAACGGCAAATTTCGTGGTCTGGCATACAAAAAAGGGGGTTGGCGATCAGGGAACGGGAAGAGATGAAGTGAAAGAAAAAAAGTAAAAACGTTTCCGATGAAAAATGCGTAATAAAGTACTTTCCTCACCACCGGAGTCATGTTCGTACCGCCGCTGTTTGCAGCGTCCCGCTCGTCCGGTAGTCCGAAGACTAGGACTTTCTTACCCTGTGTGCCGGTTCCGCTGTAGCCCGTGCCGCCGCCCGCCTTTGACGTCGTCAGGTTGCGCAGCACCTCCACGACGCAATTTTCTTCCTTCAGCTGATCGTCCAGCTTGAGTGCTCGCTCGTTGACTCGGAAGTAGTTCTGCACTTTTTTCCGCATCTCCTTCACCTCGCTGAAGTCGGGCACAGTTTCCTGATATTTTCCTAGCGCCTCCCTCGGAAAATGCTCTTCGCGCCCCAATGCCGCGAAGCCTTCGCGGAGCGATTGGATTAGAAGCACAATTTCGCCAGCAGCCATGGTCTCAATCTCGCTCGGAATGTCCCGCAGAAGCAGAACTCGGGCCAGCCAGGGTTTTTTGCTGTCAAATGTTGAGAAATCTAGAGGATTGCGCGTGACCACGCTGAACTCGTCGTCCTCCTCGCAAAGCTTCCTCTCCCGCCGGCTGTTCTGCCTTTTCTTTTCGTCAAACAGCTTCTGCAAGAAGTCGCGAAACTCGACCATCGTGTCGTAATCCTTGTCGCCGCGCGCCACCCGTCGCAGCGGCCCCGTCGCGGCCGCGCTCCCATCGCCCCCGGCCACCAGCGACGTGCCCGAGCCGGAAAAATTGCCGGTGCGTGCGACGAGCGCCTTGGCCCACTGCGGGGTGCGCTCCACGGCGTCCTCGCAGTCGGAGACGCCAGGACAGCTGTCGGCATCCCCTGCGCCCTCCATGTCATCTTGTTCCATGAAGCTGTTCTCGTCAGCTCCTGCAGGAAAATTTTTAGCAGCAAAAGGCTTCTGCCCCTCCGCGGAGGCTGCGAGTCTCTCGAGAACTTCCGCGGCCTTGTCGTACAGATCGCGTGCCTTGCGCCCTGCATCCTTGTTGCACTGTAGAAACAAGTCGTTTGCTGCCCCCGCTCCGCCCGCAGCGGCGTCGAGACATCGCGCAGCGCCGCCGA
This sequence comes from Amoebophrya sp. AT5.2, assembly GCA_005223375.1. Taxonomy (NCBI): domain Eukaryota; class Dinophyceae; order Syndiniales; family Amoebophryaceae; genus Amoebophrya; species Amoebophrya sp. AT5.2. The sequence goes on along the minus strand of RXOD01003952.1, from coordinate 21,740 downwards.
CAGCGCCTTCCGGAGACGCTGCAGTGGTCGCCCCCTCGCCTTCGCTCGATCCGGGCGCATTTCCGGCACTTGCGTCACACACGCTGCTGTGCAACTCCTGCGGAAGAGCGTTCTTTACGTACGTCGCGAGCGACGCCACGTAGAGAAATTCCACGTCGGCGGTGTGCTCCTTACAATACTCGCGTGAAAACCCCAGTTCCAGGCCCAGCTGGATCTGCTCCAGGTGGGTCTTCATGCGGGGCATGGACGCGTCTCGCACCAAACTCTTTAGCCTCATTTCGGTTATTTTTTCTCCGGCAGACTTCTCCATGTTCACGCTCCTCAGGTGTTCGCGGACCAGCTTCAGGTCTGTCGCCAGTGTAGCAGGACGCTTTTCGATTTCGAACTGCGCGAGCCTGTGCAGCTTGCTGCCCAGGCAACGCAGCAGCTCGTAGTAGACCGCCACGTGCTGTTTCTTCGTGGAGACGATCCAGGTGCACTGCAAGATGTTGCGCATGTCGTCCTCATTCATCGTGTGCCAGGGCCGGTTCTCTAGGATCTCCTTCCAGGCGTCGAGCGAGTCCGAGAAGTCATCGATCACCGCCGAGCCCCCTGCTTCGGGGTGGCGATCGTTCCCCCGACCGCGGCTGCTTTTGGACGAAGAAGCTATGCCCGGGCTCGCGTGGATCACCTCCTGCCGCCGCTGGTGCACGTTGAGAATTTCCTTCTCGAAATTGAACTGCTCTTCTTTCTCGCAATAGAGCGGCGGTTTTTGACGGCAGCTCGAGGAGCCCGCGCTGGCCGCGGCTGCCGGCGGTGCGTCCCGCGTTGCCGCCGCAGACGGAGCTCCTCCCGGGTCCCCTCTCAGCGACGATGCCGACGCGAACGAGGACCCGCGGGAAGAATTGTTGAACAGACCACCTCCGTCCGACCGGTGCTTCTTCTTCTGCTTCTGAGCGGACCCCGGGCGAGCCTGGGAGGCCTCCGGGCTGTCCTTCTTGACGCGCTGCCGCTTCCGATTGCCGGACCCGGAGCTCCGGCCGCCAGCCGGCTGTTCAGCATGCGGCTGCTGCCCCCGCCCACAATCATCATCCTCGGAGTCGTCGCTCTTGGGCGCTATCCCCCGCGAGGCGTTGGTGGAGGCAGGCATTGCGTAAATTTAATTCTCGTGAGGTCAGAACAAATTTATTAGGCCAGTTCCGTTTATTGTCCCGATGAAAGTATTTGCTTCATGCGCGAGAGGGCACGGCAGGAAAAGAAAATGCTTCAATGATCATCATACGGATGCGTCGACACGGAGATTGCTTGCTTGGGATGAAAAGTTTCGAGCTGGCATGTTCCTCAGACCTAATAAAGCGCGTGAAAGAAAGATTGTAGCTGGATGACTATGTTTGGCGTAGCGTTCGTGCTCCAGGCATCAGTAGAGTTATCTGGTGAAGGGCAAGGGAAGCCGTGGTCACGTACTAGTTGGCCGTATTTGCTTCTGCATTGGTGTTTGATTTCGCTACTTTTGTTTTGTTGTGGCGACTGGCGCAATTGGTACCTGTACCTGTTGAAGACCTAGAAGCATTCGTGCCGTTTTGGAGCAAATGTCTGTGATTGGTAGATTCGGCATTGACGAGGAGCCACGAGTTCACGTCGACCAGAGACGACGAGCCACGTGTCCTTTTTGAAGATCAGCCGGATTTTGTTGTCGCAGAGCGCGAGAAGTCTGCCTTCCAAAATAAGCACGACCGGCAAGCACGTTAAGTGATGTTTCCACGAAAATGATAGGAATGCGATAGCGGCCCCATTGAGAAGTGGATGAGACGAAGATAGACTTCGTGGGACCGCTGGTGTCTCGTTCAACGTGATGAGTTCGTGAGAAGGTAGTAAAGGACCAACTTTGAGCAAGATGAACTCTGATTTTTGCGGAGGCATTCGAGCACCAATACCAAAACTTCAGCCATACTGACGCCGCGAAGGCCTTCTACCCTAGGTAGTATGCGTCGACATGCGTACTTATTGGCCGTAGTCATCCTCTTCCTCATCTTTATCTTTTTATATTTTTTATGACGACGAGGACCTCGATTAGACATATGCTACGGTAAGACCCCCAACAATGTGCTTACAATGTGTCATCTCGAAGAATGCGAGGCCGTTTTCTCGCTCGCCTGCCGCTGTCATCGCTATCCCGCATATCGATATCCACGTCCTTGTCTACATCTTCCACCTCCATCTGAGCTAGCCGCGAGACCGCACCTTGCCCATCCCGACTTTTTTGCGGATTCCCCAACGCATCGCTACGTGGTGCGCTCGCACTTCCGGACACGGATGAAAATTCATCGAACACCGCCTTCAGCTGCGACAGCTGTGTGCCAGACGGAATTGCTCTCTTCAGCTCGTCCGCGTCGATAGTCCAGAGCCAGTCTCGCAGCGCTTGCTTTCGTTCTTGGTTGTCACTCAGGCTCTTCGCTATGTCCAGCAACGCGCTCCGAAACTCCTCGTTCCTCTCTCGGTCGGACACGGCTAGATATTCGCGAATGAAGGTCCTCTGCTGCTCGGTCAGCGCTTCCCGGCAGCCGTCCAGCGCATCGATGCGAGACGACGCTGCTGCCTCCGCAGCGCCGCCAACAGACTCCTTGCGCGCGCGTTCGAGGAGGTCTGCGAATGCGTTGTAGTGTCGAATCTGCAACCTCCGAAAGAGGTGCAGTTCACGAACGCCTTCCAAAAGGTGTGTGTCCCCGGATCGCGGTCGAAACAGCGGCGCGTCGGGCGAGTGATGGCCATCCGCAGCGATCTCGAGCTGGCGCCGATTCGCCCACGAAAAGAGCTCCGCAAAAAAGGCACAAGTGCCCGTGCTCTCAGTTTCCGCGCCGTCTCCTCTATTCATCGGGGTTGAAGAACTACTGCTGCCACCTGACTCTGTGTTCCGCGCTTGCGCCGCGGCCTGCACTAAGCTCTTCCTTATTTCGTCCTCGAGGTCCACGTCCAGCTTCTGCAGCGGTTCCTGCAGCCGGTCCTGTTGCAGTCGCTCAATTTTTGACTCGGACCGGAAGAGAAAGGGCGGCGGCACGCAGACTATCGCTCGGGCGCCGGGACACGCGGCCACGTACCGGGCCCGAGTCGTGGCATCCAAAAGCGCCATCTGCTTCAGGTAGTGCTCCCGAACGACCGCCGGGTTCGCCGACGCGGGCATGCTGCTCGCGTGGAACAAAAACGACTGCTCCGCCTCCACCCGCCTCACACATTCACGCAGGCCCTCGACGTCGAACTGGGCGCGCAGTATTTGCCGCTTCAGGGAGGTCGTTTCGAGGTGGCCGTCGTTGGTTTTGCCGTTCCAGGTGGCGACTTCTTGAAACACGTTGAGAGGGGTGGCACTTCGGGACGCACGGTGCCCCGAAAAATCAGCACGCGCCGCAGGACTGTGCACCTCCCCAAACAGCTGCTGCAGGAAATCGTTGTGCTGACTCGCCAGCGCGCTGATAAGCAGCAGCCCGTACGAGCGGTACGAGGACGAGCGAGTATCGTTCTCGATAGGCAGAAACCGCCGCACCTGACCGCCTGGCTCTTCACTTCTAGACGCTTCCATCAGTGGCAATTCGATGTCCTGCTGGCACTCGAAATCCACACGCACTTGCCGCGCGTCGTTCCAGGTCTTTTCAAAATCGTCAATCGACACAGCACCCGAAGAGCTCGCGTGAGAACAAATCGAAGTCCGCGTAGCTGACGAAAACGCCTCCCGCAGCGTCAGCGCTGCGCCCGCGCGCGTCATGCCGGATTGGTCAATCCGCCCCAACGATTGAGAAAAGATAACGCCAAGCCCCTGCGCTAGACGAGCAAAGGGGTCCATCTGCTTCCCGTAGGCGTCCAGGTGGTCCTTCGAGAAAACGCAGTGCGCAAAAGGAAACATTCGCTCCAGAACTTCTCCTGTCTTGCATGTTTCTTGCAGGCTCTTCCAGGCGGCCTCCATAACCTCGATACCGGATTTTTGCCGCAAGGCGTCGACACTCGGGATGGGAAAATACTCGGGCTGGAACGCGCGGAAGGCAGCCTCCCTCTCGGCCCCGAGGCCCGAGGCAAAGGCTTTTTTCAATGTGCTCTCCTCAAACTTCGCGGCGGGCGTCGCCTCCGCGTTGTCCAGCCGGTCTTCCATTTCGCGGAGGATGTCCGCTACCCCGCCCACTGGATCGGGGACGCAAAGTGACGGACAGGCTTCGCGAAAAAAGTGGCAAAACTGGCGCTCGTAATGCTCCCGGTTTTGCTTCTTCTGCGTATGCACGCCCGCAAATTCAGTGTTGGCAATTCCGTCCCGGGTGCTGCAAATAACGTGCACGAGCAGTCTCGCGACTTTTTCCGGATCGACGCCGCCCGCAATCTCCTGCAGCTTTGCGACGTGGTTCCGGAACCACCGCAAGTACTTCTCCTCCGGCTGCGATCCGTCGTTTGTAGCCACTACGAGCGGCGTCAGCTGCAGAATCTGCGACATCCGCCACATGAATGGCGTGAAATTCCGCACCGTGGTGCTTTGATGCTGCGCGGAAATGTCGTCGCCGAAGCCGAAAGTGAGCACGTCAGCCGTGTTCGGTTTAATCTCCGCGTGGTTGCGCGTCAGCTCATGATCTCGTCCACCAATCACTCCACGACACTGAGAGCATTGCCGCTCCTCCATCGCTCGGCCACACTCTCCGATCATGTAGGGCTCGCCGCAGTCGCAGCGGTATATTTTCCTTCCCCCCATTGTCCTCAGATTGGCGATCATGTCTTCCAGCCCTGAGTTTGGTTGACCGATCATCACCGTCGCGTTCACCGCTTCCTCTCGGCGGCGGAACAGCCGCAGGAACGGCGATACCGGCTGGAGCCCACGCTCGTTTCCTGCGTTCTGGTACATGAACGCTAGCCGCGCCATCCATAGCGCGATCGGCACCCGGAGGCCCTCGAGCGACTCGTGGAGGTTGAGCACCCCCGTATTTATCTCAGTGCCGAAGCGGTATCGCAGGTGGCCCGGGAGGTCCGAGCTCGCATGGTTCAGAGCCTGCTGCCAAAGATGAGATCGCCGTTCCACGGTGGCCGACTGATCGAAAACGCGTTGCAAATGTGCGTCGAACCCGGGTAAGACTCGAAGGCCCGCCATCATGGCCTCGTCGTGTCGGGCCACAGCGTCGCCGCCGGGACGCACCTTGAAGAACTGGATCGCCTTCCCTACCTCCTGATTCAACAGATGGTTGTTTTCCGACGCGCCGCTCTGCATTTGCTTGAGGAATTGGAACCGACTGAGGTCCACTTTTCCAATGCGAATGAGAAGTAGCCGCATGAAAAAATTCTGGATAGGACGCCCGAGTTCTGCAAAGGCCGCCTGGGCTTCGGGAGTCCTGATTCCTACATGCCGCATGCTGTGGTGGGAGAGCGAGCCGAAAAAAAGAGCCAGAAGGCGACGCAACGGCCGCCAGGACTCGGCGGATGTTAAAGCTCGTATGTGCTCTTCTGTGATAGACGGATCGTCGCGGAATTCCTGCACGGCAGCCACAAACTCCGTGACTAAGGGGTTAGCAATCGCCCACATAAAATTGCGGTCGCCTTCCTTTACGTCCAGCGCACCACTGCTGCTGACTCGCTTTTCGAGTAGCTTTTCGAGAGACGGAACAAGACGTTTCGCGAGAGTATTCAGCCTGGCGAGTGGGGTGTTGCCCGAACAGGCTCGGAAGTTCTCCGCCAGGACGACGCGCAAACAATGGCCGATGCTGGCTGCCGCAGAAATCATCCCCCGGGTCCGGTGTTCCAGGCAAACGAAATCCGCGGTCACATGTTCGAGAAACTCGATCCGACGCTGCAACATGAGCTGCGAGTGGATGCTGTGCTGCGGCATTGCGTGACCGGTGAACTGATCGCGCTGCACAAGCGCGAACAAAAGAACGCGAAATGCTGCATCGCCTTCACCGTTCTCAAGCGCTAGAAAATTGCGCAGCCACGCGTGCTCCTCCGCATCGGACGGCCAGCGCGCTGCCAGTGACGCTGCGATCGTTGCTATGTGGAGCAGCTCTCCGCTCCCTGTCGTCGTTCCGTTTGTTGCTGTCATATCGACGTCCATATCCGAATCGCCGGTAGAAGTCGACTCCCCAGCCACAGCGTCGCGGAGAGTAGGAAGAAATTCACTTACAGGCGAGGCGTTCACCATTTTTTGGACACGACCGCCGTTGTTCGCGAAGCTTCCACTACGAGTACTTCCGCCACCGTAAAACCCGGATCCGCAGATGGCCCGATGCGTTCGTGTGTGTTTGTGGTCCGATGCTGCTTTTTGCGCAATCCCCACGAGGCCGCTCCACAGAAAGAGTCGTGCATCCGGCCAGCCAGGTATCACAGACAGATCGTGATACTGCCCGAGCTCCTGCACTTCCCGAAACGACCGCTCGCTCGCAAGAAACGCGGACGGGGAAACGTGCATCGCCTCCCTGCACGGCCGCGCTACTGAGACTACGTAGTGCTCTCTGTCGGTTCGCAGCCGGAACAAGCACGCGCCCAGCAGCCCCAGAATCATCCTTTCCATTTGCGTGTTGTCGTTGACGTCAGTGCAATGGAAGTTGGCAACGCCATCGCTCGTCATGCCTGCGGAAGCGTTTCCATGTTCGATCTGTACGAAGGCCTCCACGAATCGCAACACTCGTAGGCTTCGGCGGTTTTGCAGAAGCGTTGCCAGAGCGGCATGCAGTCCGTGGAATGGCAGCAAAGTGTCGACGAGCATTCTCGCCAGCGCCACACTCAGCGAGACGCAACCCGACGGATCTGCCTCACGCCCCGTGCAATAATCCTCACCATCGGCGGCAAACCAGCTCTCTACCAGCCCGTGTGCAATCGCACGGAAAAGTGTCAGGGTGCCGTCATCCTGCGTACCGAGATGAAGGTTCTTCAATGGTTCTGCCAGCTCGCTCTGCGGAAATGCCGACGCCAGCACGTCGCGGACCTGTGCGGCCGTCCGGACTTCCTTCAGTTTTTCCGCTTGCTCGAGCGCCGCCCTAATTTCGGGCACGAACGGAAAGTATCGCCGCGCCGCTTCCGTTGTAGTCGACCCAGGTGTCGCGCCCCCTACGTCCCCGACGTAGGTGGCGGTCCCCGGGTTTGCAGATGCAGAGGGCCGCTTCAGGGGAAGCACGGGAAGGGTCACACCATCGAACGAGGCCTGCACCTCGCGCACCAGGGCGTTTCTGTCACGCCGCCGGAACTTGCGCAGCCACGGCGCAACAATCGAGTGCTGCAGGATGGCATGGTTTAGCCGATCGTACTTGCGAAAAAAGCTTCTTGCTGCATGTCTCGCCTCCCAAAATTTTTTGGACTCCAGGTACGATTCGAGCCACGGACGCGCGGCCGCGCACGCGTTGCGAACCGCCACTACCACAAATTCCAAAAGAAACCGTCGTACGGAGCCGATCCGGTCCAGGTCGGACGGCCGCAGATCGATGCACCTGATCGTTTCCAGCATGCTCCTGTTGGAAATTTCTTGCTGTTGCGAATTTCTCTGTTCCATCTCTTCGCCGCTGTCTTCCTCTTCCGGCGTGTCGTTTATCATCGGACACGCAAAATCGAGCACGATGCGCAGGAACTTTTCCGCTCCCTCCTCTTCTTTCTGCGTCTTTGGACGGAGGTTTTTCAACATGTCGCGCACGGTCGGCTCGACGAGCTGCTCCCGCATAACGCTTGGTGAACGGAACCAGTTTTCCAGGGGGCCAAACTCCGGCCGGTGCCGCTTCAGTTCGTCCACAAAGACGAAGCGCACCGCGCGCTCTTCCGTCGCCGCGACGCGCAGCAGACTGCTGAAGAGCGGTGGGCACAGCAGCAACACTTTCTTCGGCAGTTTCTGCTGCGTGAGCAGTACGCAGCCCCCCGCCGCGGTAAAGCTCTCGTCCCGCAAGGAGATGGGACCGGCGAGATCCAGCGACAGCGCGAAGTCCAGCGTCTGCGCCGGAGTACAGCCGAACAAGTCCACGATGAGCAGCACCTTCCGGGCAGCCCTCCGGAGCGCGTCCAGTTCTTGCTGAAACGCCAAATAATCGCCGAAATCCGCCGCGCGCAGCAGGTGCAGCTCGCTCCTGTTTGTGTTTTTTGCCGAAGTAGATGCGAGTTCGCGCAGCTCCGACGCTACCCCAGACGGCTCCCGCGTGAAAACGACGGTGATCGACGACCGCGCGGAGCTCTGCTGCTCCAGGGGCTCTTCACAGTCTCTCTTGACGCTTTCTAGCGTCGTGTCCAGCTGCCGCAAAATCTCGGGTGAAGCGATGCTCAATGGCGACGTACGTGTCCCTTCTTTTCGACTTCCGGCACCGTCCTCAGTTTGCCCACCGTCCGTCTCGCCAGCTACGAGACCGCATTGCACTTCTGGCGCTGCGGGGGGCGAAAAGGAAAAGACCCTCGCCGACGCTCCGGTCGCAGCTGACATGGCCGCGCACTCCGGCGCGTCCCCGTCGCTGTGCACGATGCTCAACCGCGACAGAAGCGGCGAGCGGTAGTGCGACTCCACTTCGCGCTGGTGCGCAACCAGCACGATTCGAGCCGCGTTGTGGATCACGATCGGCTCATACAGGCAGTTGTAGCTGATTGTCGTTGTCGTCTTCGCACTCGACGGTCCAGCTGTGGTCGCTCCCCTCTGCTCCACCGCGGAGACATCACGACTACCGGCGGCTGCTGCATCCGTCTCGACATCGGAAGATGCTGCGTTTTGCAAATGCATTCCGGTGTCGTTGTAGTAATCCGCGTTCAGCACAGCGTGCAGCGCGTCCAGGAAGGCGCGCGTCGGGTTCAACACGACCAGCACCTTCCCTCCCTCCAGCGCCAACTTCACGTCTAGTAGCACCTCGTACAGCTTGTGCTCGTGCGTGTTCGGCGCGTGGCAGTCCCCCCGTCCCGGGTCGAACCGCACGAAGGCCACATGCTTCCCGTCCCCGCAACCGGTGGCAGCCAGCGCGCACTGCACTGCGTTCAGCGCACTCCCGACGTCAGCGACCCCCTTGTACGGCAACAGCAGGTGGCGCACGATCGCCCCGTCCGTCGACGCTTTCGTCGCGGAAGCAGCTCCCGCGGCACCATAATTGTTCGCAGTTTTGCGACGGCCCGCTAGCGCCTTTGCCAGCACCATCGCGCGCGGTAGCGAGGCTGCAGAGGCTAAGTCAGAGAGACCCAGCTTGTACTGGACCTCCTTCCAGCGTGAAGCGGTCTCCTGCTCGCGCAGGCCCTGCAGGTGCAGCCAGAAGGCGTCTCGCACCGCGACGCCCGGTTCGGTCGCTTCATCGGTCGCGGCGGCCCCCAGCGCACGCGCGAACGCCATCAGGTCGCGCACGTACAGCCTCGCCCGGCGAGGTCCCTGTGACGTTTGCATCTCGCAAACGGCCCGGACCGCGCGCTCGCACACGTCGCTCCCGCCGTTCGCGGCAGAGCTGCTCGAGGCCGTGGACGCAGGTGCAGCTTTACCTCTGTTCTGCAGGTAGAGCCGTACGCAAAACTCGACGAGCTGTTCTTCCGACAGACGTTGTGTGCAGGACACGAGCAATCGGCTCCGCAAGGCCGGGTCGATCGGCACAGCTGATCCGGGCGAACCGTTCGACGGCTGACCCGGGCTGTTCGCCCGCGCGGCACCGACGGAGCAAACCTTGAGGTAGTTCGACGTACTCACGAACGCGAATTCGGCGCGGCCTGGCGTCAGAAAGGGCAGGTCGAGCAGGCCGTGCAATGCCTTCAAAGGTTTTCCCGGAGCGCCCGCGGCCATGCCCAGCTCCTCGAGGATGACGAGCGCTACCGGCGCGCGACCGCTGCTGGACGCGTTGTAGTGTCCTGCGCGACCGCTGGAGGCCGAGTAGTCCTGCCGCGAGATCCAATCTTCGACGCAGCCGGTGAGCTTTCGCAGGTGCGTGGCGGTGGTCGTCTCCGTCAGCTGCAGGCGGAAGGGCTGCACGCGCGGCAGCAGCTGAAACAGCGGGTAGGGCGAGAACGGTCCCTTCGCGGCCTGGAGCAGCAGGCTGATCGCCAACGTTTTACTGCCGCCCTCGTCGCCGAGCAGCAGGCACGGCTGGCACGTCACCGTGGAGCACACCAGCACCAGAAAGTTTTCGCGCAACGATTCCGTCTGCACGACAGAGGCGGGCGGGCACACGTGCTGCAGCAGCGCGCGCATCAGGCCGTCGATGAAGCTCTGCGCCGGCTGCCCAACGCGTGCAAAAAACGCCGCGCGCGGCTCGATCTGGATTCCATACGACAAGTACAGCGCCAGGACCGCGGCCCACATGCCGTGGGAACCACGACCGCGCCGTAAAAGCCCGGTCTCCACCAGCGGCGGGATGAGTACTTCCTGCAGGTTTTCGCGAAGCCGGAAACAGCGCACGCCGTCGCGCAGCGATATGCGCGCCCCCGCGACTCGTTTCTCTGCAACGAGGTTTTGGCACTGCAGCACCATCTCGGCCAGATCGAGGCCCGATTCGAACGTGCCCACATCAGCACTTCCGGTTTTCGCCTGCCGCAGTCGCAAGTACGACCGCATGTGGTCTTCCGTCACCGGCGGGAACTCGACCGCGCACTCCTTCAGCGTGGGGGGGAGCGCGAAAACGTCGTAGATCGAAGTCGCTCCACCTCCCGAGTGCGGGTTGCAGGTCGCGAGGAAGATCACGTTTGCCGGCAGTGCCTCCATGTTTTTGCCGGAGCCGTACCGTCGGTCGCTGAGCAGGTATTTGCAGAAATCCAGCGCGCGCGACGTGTTCACCTCGTCCAGAATCACGAAGTGCACCTGCCGCTTGCTGCGCGGAACCACGTTGTGCTTGACGTAGGTGAGCAGCTGGGCCTCGCTCCACGCACTGTTCAGCGGCAGCACGCGCATCTCCATGTCGAGCACTTCTGCGCGCAGCAGCAGCTCTAGCAGCTTCTGGAGGCAGTACGTCTTCCCCGTCCCAGTCTCACCGACGAGCAGCACGACGGGCGGCGGAAGCGGAACTGTTCTTCGGAGCAGCTCGGCGACACGCGCCGGTTGGTCGCACAGCAGCGGGAAAACCCGCTGCAGCACTGCGATCATGTGCTGGAGAGAATGCGCCGTGTGCGAAAAAGGGAAGTGCGCGACCAGAGCCTGTCCGGACGAGGACGCTGCACCCTGACCGGCAGCTGGAGACGAAGAGTCCCCTGCCGCCGCACCCGCAGCGTGGCAGAGGCCTTTCGTGCCGAACTTCGCGAAGAGGCCGCGAAGGTCCTCGCGGATAGCCTCCACGACGGCGTCGTCCTCGATCGCGGCACCGGGTCGGCCGCCTTCCACATCCATCCCCCTGCCACGCTCCGCCGGCTGCCCTTCTTGCAGTGCGCGCAAGCGCGGGAACGGCAGCCTCTCGTCGTCGAACGCGCCCGCGGTGTCGTTTTCAGTCCGCGCGTCTTCATCGTGCATGCCGTCATCGGCAGAGCAGGCGCTTCGTTCGGAACCAAGTTTTGCGGCCCGCTCCACGGGAAACAGGCGCAGCAGCGGGAAACTCTCCACGTCGCACACCTCAAAGACGAGCTTCGTCGAGGCGTGCAGCGCGACCGGCTGCTGCAGCGTCTGCCCCGCCACCCTGAAGAGGCAGAGGCTGGCGAAAAACACCGACATGTTCTGCGCCTTCTGGTCGAAATCGCACTGCCCGAGGTCAACTAGGACCGTCCGGTTGGTCGTCGAGGAAGCGCCGACCTGCAACTCGTACACCAGGTCCGCAATCTCCTGTTCCCGCGTCTCGCTCGTGACCAGCACCCGCTTCGTCGTCGCGGAATTCATCTCAACGGCGGCGATGCGGCGCGTCTTGCCGCACAGCGGCGGCCCCTCGACGGTGCGGCAGACACCAGAGACGGAGGCGAACAGGGTCTGCAGCGCAGACACAGGTGCCGCCAGGAGCGCCTTCAGGGCGTCCTCCAGTCCGTGGCTGCGCCACCGGCACATGCTCCGAAACGAGTACGAGTCTGCCGTTGCTTGGAGCACTATGATGTGACGCGGCGCAAGGGTTGGACATGGGGTGGCACCTCCGCGAGCGCGCAAGCGCTCCTCCCAGTCCGTAAGTACGGCAAGCAGGCGCTCCTGCTCGTTCGGTGGAAGCTTCTCGGGGGTCGCGATGACAATCACATCTTGCGCGGTGTATTTCCGGTTCTTGAGCCGAAACTCGAGTCCGCAAACAGCGGTTGTGCGCGAGTCTTCCGAGAACGCGAGTAGGGACTCGGGCAACACTCGCATTTCCGAACCGCTGTTGCAGTGCAGGCTCTGGATGAGTGCAGCCGCCGCCAGTCCCAGACTCCGGGCGTCCTTGACAAATACCATGGATACGCAGGATTCTGCGCAGGCCAACGCCTCCCGCACACGACGGCTACCGCTCGATGCCGTGCCTGCCGGCTGGGGTCCCAGCCCATAGCTCCCGGTGCTGCTTTGCGGCCGCGGTGCTCTTCCGTCGGTCACCGAAGGAGAAAACGGATCAGCTTCAGTTTCGTCGTGCCGAAACGTCGACCCTTCCAGTTGAACCGGTCCTCTGCCACACGAAATCTGCGGTCCCGCTCCCGCGGTGCCACCGACGCCGGGGCTATCGTGCCTCGCGCGCCACTCCCGCACTTTCTCAGCAAGTGCGCGAAAGTGCTCGACCCGCTTGGAGTCTTCGCCCCGCAGCTCCGCCAGATGTTCGTTCGCAAACCGCAGATCTGTCCGGTCCGTCCCCGATGCGTCAAGAAAGACGCGCAAGTAGTGCCAGCAGACCTCCGTGCGCTCGCGCCACACCACTCTCGGATCGAGATGCGACAAGATCGGGTATGCTCGCCAAATTTCGTCCCGCAGTTCCGCCTGGCTCTCCGCCTCCCGACTCAGGTCTGCAATGGGCAGCTTTCTCTCGATGTCCGCTACGATGCGATTCGCGCCCGATGTTGAAGAGCCCTGCTGCCTCGTCGAGGATGCGGCAGTCCCCCTTGCCGCCAGCGCGTCGAACGCATATTCCGAGGTCTCCGCGAGCCGCGAGGTCCAAAGTTGCGTGAGCGCCTGCAGCAACGGCGCGCGTTCCTGCAAGGCGTCCACGCGCTGCGAGAACTCCTCCGCAGTTGTTTGAAACTTCAAGTACATCTGCTCGTCCACAGCCTGCCACGCCTTGCCGCAGACGAACAGCTCCGCCTTCACGCGGTCCAACCGCTCGCCCCGCAGCACGCGCCGTTCCGACGTCGTCGTGGTGTTTCCGTTTCTGGCGGTGGAACCGCCACGCTGCTGAGAAGCTGACGTACGGACGGCCGCCCCGCTCGAGCCCCCGACGCTGGTGTCGGGAAACAGCTGCGAAAGACCCGACGCGCAACCGGCCGGAACGCTGAACTGCAGCCCGACCTGCCACTCGGGCACGGCAGAAGACGTCGAGCCCAGCCGGGTAGGCTTCCCGAAGAACAACTTCAACTTTGCGTAGGACCGCAAATCGTCGACGATGCGCTTTCCGCGCTCGCCCGTGCCCTCCGTCTTGGCGGATTCGAAGAGGCGCTGGAGGGGCACGCAGGATGCGAGGTGGCGGGCGAAGTCCAGTTCGTCGAGGTTCTGCATAAGAAGGCCGCGAGTAAGCACTTGTAACCGCTCTGCGAGGGTCGGAACGCCCGGCACGATTTGCGGCTCACAATAAACCTGGGACTCGCCGCGGGTTGATGCGTGATTGCTGGGTACCGCCGGCGCCGGAATTCTGTGTTCGGTTTGCGGAATGAAAGGAAATGCTGAAGAACCTGTTGAAGCAGCAACTTTAATCGATCACCATCACTACCGAGGCCGAGCGACACTCTCCTGCAATACACACGCACGCTTCGTAGTACCTGCGAAGAAACTTATTGCCGGTGTGGATATCAAAGTACCGCATTTCTGGCGATTCCAGGAAATCACGCAGTGCGGAGTTAAGAACGAGTTTCTCCAGGTGTCCCAGGGGTTCCATGAGGTCGCGGCGATAGACGCACATATTCCGAATGGCATCTAACCGTTCTTCGCGATCTTGATGTTGCATCCGCGCGAGGCGTTCCAGGAACGGCCAAAGAGTCATCAGGCAACCTGCGTACCGCGATTGCACATCGTTGAGCGCCCGCACTTGTGCTTCCGCTTCCACGACGCGTGCCGGGGTTGATGCAGAGATATAGTTGATGTCGTCGCGCGACTTATCGCATCCAGCGCGACCCCGATCGCATGGCCTCGTCGTTTCGTCACCGAGTAGGAACCGCGCCAGACCGACTAAGCAGCGGCTCTGTTCGGCAAAGAAATCCACTGAAGAAGCGACTCCCGGCGAATCGGAGCAACAACTGTTCGCCTGTCTCGCGACGTCTCTCAAGCGCGCAGCGATTTCGAGCAACGGCGCGAGGAACTTCTGCGTCGCCGGAGGCGGAACACCCTTGTTCCGGAAGAAAATTTGTACGAGCGGCTCCACTTCGTTCAGAACGCGATAGCGCCACGCCTCCGCCGGCGTTGCCAGCAGCATCAGCCGAAGGCGCAATCGAAGAAGGGCTTCAGGTACATCCTTGTCCAGCGTTTCCTCCCCTCTCTCTCCCTCTACCTTCTCACCGTCGGCGTTGTGCGAAGTGAGACCCATGTGCAGCGCAAACTTCCACAAGGCGTGGGCCTCTTTGTCTACGTTTAGCTTCGTCAGCTTCTTGTCGATGCTTAGTCGGATCAAGAACATGTGGCATCGCGCGGACGCCGCTACCGGTTCCACAGTGTTGGAGCCGGTTTCGCCTCGAAATACAGCGACGCAGAAGCTCTTTAGGTCGCGAACGGCGCGCTCCAGCAACGCGAAAAAATTTTCCACGCTTGCCGCCGAGCCACTGCGCGCATCGGTCCGCACCTGCACCAGAAACTGCAGGAACAGGTCGCTTTCCCTCAGAATTTGAATCGCGTCAAGCACGCCCGAACCGACCGACAGCGCACCTCCGGCACCGGTGCGAGGAGCCGCGCCAGCCCCATTTTTATCTTGGTGCACGTCACCGAGTGTAGCGCTGCAAACGGACTCAAGAAACTCACGGCGCAAGTCGGTGCGCTGCTCGGTTCCCCCGTCAGTGTGCAGTACCGTGCCGATGTACGGCTCCACGATTCGCCACTCGGCCAATTCGCGGTCGACGTGCTGCAAAATCTCCGTGCGTATCTTGCGTATCCGCTCCCTTGCTGAGGCGAGCTGCTCTGTTTCTCCTTCCACGGGTGGGAGGAAAAGGCGTTGCGGCAGGACCTCTGACGCAGTCCGGACGGTCGCCCGGGAGAAAGTTGACCCCTCCAGTGATTGCGAGAATGCGAGGAAGAGCGCCATGGGCACGCGGTGCTCCCATTGGGACGCGTCGTGGTTCTTGAGAAAAAAACTCAGCTGTACGAGATGAATAATGTCGAGATTGATGTGACCCGCCAGGTCCGAATCCGGCAGCCTGCTACCACCCCTGCCGGGTCCCCAGAGCGACATGAGCAAGCGGACCGGCTGCAGGTGAAGCGGACGCGCTAGCGTCGGAGCCTTAAAGTCGGCTGAGGGATTCAACCACGCAGCGTCAGTCGATACACTCCCAGCTGGCCCGCCTGCGGCACGCAGCATTTTGTTCGACAGAGCGCCGACCAGCCATTCGCGACATGCGTCCTGCACGGACAGAAACTGATCAATCTTCTCCGCAAGCATCTCGCGCACCATACCGTTGAGCAGTACTGGATCCGTACTCTTTACTAGCATTTGCAGGTCATACTGCATGAGGTACTTGAACGAGAATTCCGGCTGCAGGACGACGTCCCGCAGCCACACGCCCGTATCCGTCGAGTTGCCGCGCTGGTGCAATGCTCGCAGTACCGCGCAGACGCTCTGCGTCGCCACCGGCTCCGCCTCGATTCGAAACCGGTTCAAGGCTTCCGTTTCTGCGCGCTGCCACTGACCCAGGAGAACCCGTAGCGTCTTCGGAAGACACACTACCAACCTTCCACGCGCCTGCTCGTCGTCGACGATGTATCCGCGCAGAAACTTCTCGATTTCTTGGATTTCTTGGATTTCTTCCAGCGTCGCGCCCTCGAACGCCAGAAAGCCGTCCATGGCAAGTCTAGACATCGAGGTGTCCGCGGCTTCGAAGTCTGTAGTGCGGTTAGCGTGCGGCTCTGCACCTGCTACGAGGGCTAGGCCGTCGCAAACGAGCGACATGAGAAAAGCTGGCTTCGCGCTGTGCCCAAAGGCTTCTGGCAGGACCTCCTCGAGCAGAAACTGCAGCATCTCGTGGTGGCGGCAGAACGGCTCCCGGAAACAGAAAACAGCCAACTCCGAGCCGAATGGGTTGCAGCCCGGACCCCTCGCCTGCGCGAAGTTGAAGCGCTTCGCCAAATGCTGAACGATGAAGGTGCTGATGGACTCGACGCGCCCAATCTCCTGAACGCCCTCCAGGATGGCCGTCGCCTCCGCGACGTCCTCCAGAAAGGCTTGTGCGTCGCGGACGGTTTGCCGGCTTTGCTGCTGCCCTTCGCTTCCGCCTTTAAAAAATGCTGTCCGGATGAAATGTGTGTAGAGGACACTGGCAGGTTGTGGAGTCGCGCCACAAAGTCCCGCGAAATCGCGAACGAAGGACTCAAATTCTGACTGCAGCTGCGCAGAGGTGCTAACACCGAACTTCTTGTAGTCGTCCAAAAACGGCGCAATGTCGAGGAGCGGAAAGTGCAGCTCCTCGGTGCGTGCGTGGTGCGCGCCGCCGGCAGGAGCCATCACGGCGTCCCCATCGTCTTCGACGTCGGGTCGTGAATGCTCATCATTATTAGGCTTCAACGAATCCACGCGCAAGTCCTGCTTCGTTTCCTCATACCGGCATCCATTGCGCAAAAACGACAGCCACGCCAGCATTGGTCGCTCGTCCGGGAAGAGGTGGTATGCGTGCGCCAAACATCCACGCGCCATGGCCTCAGCGGCGCCCTGCTTTGTGCCCCCGCTGGCGATGTTGGAGAAGCTTTGCTTGTTTGCGACACACTGGCGAATTATCCCGCCGAAGCTTTTTCCAGCCCCAAGGCTCCTCAGCATCTGCAGCTGCGGTTCTGGCGCATGAAACAGTGCCCACATTCGAAAGTTCTCCAGCACCTCATCGTCGCAAAGCTCTTCAAACAGCGATTTTGAAGGAGCAGCGCTCGCACCGTGCTCGTAAAGAATGGGTCTCACTGCGTATCTCGTACCCACCACATACCCGATCCAGCGCCCGATATCCTCAAGGCTGGCGCTGGCTTTCAGTCCCTGCTGGGACGTTCGGCCCTGAGAGAGCGCCCCGCGCACGTAGTCAGCAAAAGCCAGGTCGCGATCGCAAAAGAAGAAGGTCACCTCTGACGGTAACACGTCCTCGCGAAAAGTGAGCGTTACCGTTTTCTTCGTTGACTCAGATTTCGTGGTAACGACGACTTCAAGTCTTTCTTGTGTAAACGCAGCGTCATCCGGCGCGGCGCCTTCCCCTTGGAAAACATTTTTTTCAAACCACTTGCCGACTTTCTGGACTGCGCCGGAAACCCAGCTGCCCGCACTTTCCACCACATTTCCAGAATCCACCTTCGCATCGAACAGTAGTCCACGGTACACACGGTAGTGCCGATCCAAAAACTTGATTGAGAACCAGTAGTTGAGCTGCTTCGTGCGGTTCTTGTACGTGCACGTGACCTTCTTCGGCTGATTGTCCCCTGTCACCTGGTGGACGAAAATCCCGCGTTGCGTCGCCATCTTTACAACTGCGCCTCGGGGTCAGAAAAGCGAACCGGCTTCGGCTCTCTCTTGTGCGATGATGCTAGCGGTATGGCCGTAAATGACAATGTTCTACAGGTCCCGAAAGACAGCCACAATGAATACGAATTAAGATGGTGCTAGACGGTCAAAACTTTAAGTAGGTAGACATCCCTTTTTATTCACCTTTTGAAAATTCAGATCCTCGATTTGCAGATTGTAGTTACGAATGTCATCATCCCCCTGCTCAATATGCGACTTTGCGTTCACTCAACCAGTCTGCGCCTGCAATTCTTCAGGTCCAGTACAGGATGCATTACGATCAGGGTAATGGAACGAGACGCTCACGAGGGGTGCTGCATGCAGAACATGAACAATTGTGAACGGTAGATCAAATACTCAACTTCGCATTTGCTTGAGGACAAGAAAACAAGACGAGGCGACTCTTCCACACAGTGAAAGGCGAAAAACGCCGAGACCTCAGCCAGTTCTCGGCTGCGGTTGATTCGATTGCAACATGGGGAGAAAAAGGAAGTGCCCGCGGCCAGCGCGTCCACACCGGGGTGATGAAGATCGGAAATGATTCACTGCCTCAGTCAGCCTTGCCACAGGTTGTTCGAGTCACTTCGAGCGTACTCCGCCGCCCGGTCGAGGAGGTACTGCGCGTTCCTCAACGTGAGCTGTTTTTGCTCCGCCACCGTTTTGCTCTCAACAGCCGTCCCCGGCACTGGCACCGTCTTCCAGTACATGCACATGCGCAACCGAGCTCGGAGCCAGATCGACGAAGTTCTCTCTTCCTCGCCGGCCGACGAGGATTACAGTGACAGCGAGATGTGGCAAAACTGCGTTCAGTACAAGACACACAAGGAGGAACTTCGAAGCGGTAAAGATTGACCGACGAGACCGTAACTGTTGCACACCAACGCCGATCGCAGCGAGCTTTTGACTTCTTCGCCGATCGTGGCGAGACGCCGCCATGGGGCGGGCGGGTTCGGTTCGGTTTCAACGCATCTGGTTCGGACTCGTCAAAATAATCTTCAAATACATTTTCGGGGACTCACTTTGATCTGTGCCTGCCGCGGCATCGGCATTATTTAATTTGATATAAAGGAAAAAAAAAGTGCTCCTGCTCAACCAGGTAAGGTAGCCACTAATCTCACTACTAGGAAATTGTTAGCCTACGTCGCGAGAAGTCAAGTAGTCGACCCTCGTCGCGAAAGCGGAGTGCGCCCTCCACGTCGAAGATAAACATAGTCCGAGTCTTGATCTTCTCCCTTTCTGTTCGTCACTGTTCCCGCTTCTAGTCGGATCGGTCCTGGCCAGAGAGTCAGTTCGCGAAGGTGGAATAAGGCTTTCGCGATCTCTAGCCGTCAACTTCCATATCCTCCCAGCTGTCCCTCGGCACGGCGATCGTGCGCTCGTTCGGGGTTTTTCACGCACCCGCTCGCCTGGAAATCTGTGCGCAGGGTGCTGTGCGTCACAGCCTGCCTCGCCGGAGCGATTTGCTCCGTCCTCAGAAGTTCCAGTGCGAGATCGGTGGACGTAAATAATTTAACACCGACAGGTCAAGTCTCTCGTACGTCTGGTAAACCTACTGAGTGCTCCAGATGGTCCCCCCCATCCAGTCTGGCAAAGACAGTCATCGTCCAGAGTCCGAGCCACAGCATACTCCCTGCTCCAGCCAAATGTTATGAGTAGTATATTCTGGGAGTGAATCAATCTGAGTTCTTGCAGTTTCTAAAATGTATAGTAAAGCAGCAACAGTGTGAGTACACCATATCCGTCACGTTCCACTCGCAAGGCCGGAGTGCGAAACCCTCACGAAGAGCCTCCAGAAAAGATACTACGTGTACGCCCTCCTTTCCGAACTCCTCCTTTCAAGGAGGCTCCCTCTCCAGAAGCAGACGCCGCGCCCGCTTTTCTTACTCGCCCAAGTCCATTTGTTTCTGTTGTAGAAATAAGGTGGGTCGCGGTAGATTACCCGTATGAGTGACAGACTAGCAAAAACAATCGCACAAACTAGCAAAAACAAGACATCAATATCAGACGCCTCTGTTGCGCTCGACAACAAGAGTGAACGCGCAAGCCGGCTGGCCCCCAAATTTTGCCTCATTTTGTGGGGCGAAACATTTTGGCCTTCGGCTTAAATGCGGGAAAGCCTCGTCCGCGTAGATGTCCTCTACGCAGCGACTCCACCTCGGGGAACTGTTCCTAGCGGCTTGCACGCTGGCGGCAGCCGTGCGAGAGTGATGTTGGATGGGGTGCGTGGGTGTAGAATCTATCAGACATAAAATGAATCTACGCCCTGACGGATGGCAAGTAAACAGCCCCGAAGGTGGTCTCCTCCTCTGCTTTTACATGCCACCGCGACCGCATATAGGAGCACTAGAAGTAGAAGGGTACGGGATCCACCCTGCTAGTAGCGCGGTGCATTTTACGTACTTACAATTCTACGCAGCTCGAGAATCTAACGATGGCGTTAATCCTGTGGCAGGCAACGCCTTTAGATTTCCCGCCTCCTCCAGCTTCTAAGAAAACACGCCATACAAGTGCTCCACAAGGCTTCTAAATATATCACCACATACAAAAATACCAGTCGTGTCCGCTGTAGTCCACTCCTTATGCCCTGGCCCTGGGCCACTGTTAACATCTCCGACGCGGCGCTCGGTTTCGGTGACTTGGGGGAGGTTTATGCGGTTTGCGGAACCCCGCCCCACATGAATTGCGGAACCGCGAACAACATCACTTGCGGAACCGCGACCGGCATGCGGAACTGTGCCTCCAAATGATTCAAGTAGGCGTCGATATCGGGCAGCTCTGCGTCGATCACGTTGCTTGCCGGTATGCAACAGGTATTCTGTTCGTTCGGGCGGGGCGGAATTTTAGAAGCCGCGAGCGGGTTTATGCATTCGGATGCCACTATTACCACGTCTAACTCTAAGTGCGTACAGCGCACCCCTGTGCAGCAAGAAAATAAAGCTAGCTCTGCTGCCTCGGGAGGAGTCCGGGAGAGGCCTCGGGAGAGGGCCCCGGAGAGGCTTGGGAGAGAGCTCGGGGAGGTTCCGGGAGAGGCCTCGGGAGGGGTTCCGCGTAGCCATACGATCGCGGTCGGAGACCGCGAGCACCGACCCGCCCACCCGCTGGCGCCGACGCGCTAATGCTGCCGCTCATCCGCTAATGCTACCGCTCATCCGCTAATGCTGCCGCTGGTGCCGAGGCGGCGCTCGTAATAACGCTCAATTAAACCAAACACGCCTTCTTTTAGCTGTGCATGGAGACCAGAAGCCTTCGCCGCGCCGCATAAAACCCTCATCCGGTGGAGAGCCAAATCTATATCTAAAAACAAGCTGGTCTGTCGATAGTTAATTGATACACCAAATCCAAACCCGCCGCGGCCCTCCTTAAA
Source organism: Amoebophrya sp. AT5.2 (assembly GCA_005223375.1). Classification (NCBI taxonomy): domain Eukaryota; class Dinophyceae; order Syndiniales; family Amoebophryaceae; genus Amoebophrya; species Amoebophrya sp. AT5.2. Next base: position 704 of record RXOD01003952.1, on the reverse strand, counting down.
AACAATAAAGGACGCGTCAGCTCTCTTGAGCAACATGGCTTCGCGCGCATCTCGCAGGGACTGGGTGCACTGGGGTCTCGAGATACGCCGGAGAAGCTGACTTGTTAGGGCCGATATCGCAGGGAGAATCAAGCTCTCAAGGATCTGGCTCTCTTCGCGCGCGAACTCCTCATGTTTACGGTCGAGAGAGCGATTGCTTGCCTGGCGCAAGGAGTTGTAGTATTGCCGAGCTTGGCTCGCTCTACGGAACAGACTCAGGAAGCTTACCCTTAATAGCACGTCCCCACACGACACTTGCTGTTCCCGCACCTGATTATCAGGTAAAAAAAGGTCGTTCTTAATCGCGTCGTCCAACTCGTTGTAACCATTCCTGTACTGGAACACGCCACCGAACTTTTCCTGCGGTCCGCACGGGGCCCACAGCTGGTGAGCCCGAAGGCTGCGGAGGTCCTTCATTTGTTGGTACTCCACGAAGGCCTTGTCTAGTGGCTGCACGGTGTCGCAGACTGGCAGGCGGCTCAGGCAGTTGTCGGGTGGTCCTTGTGCGGCTGCGGGGAGAGTACGAGCCGCGGAAAATTGATCAGAGTTGTTAGTGGAAGAGGCCGCCCCCGCCGCCGCGGTCCAGCCCACCCTTCGCTGTGGGGGGACGTACGGACCGACCGCAGCGGCTTCCTGCTGCGTGGAAAATTGATCAGAGTTGTTAG
>RXOD01003951.1:0-34949 GCA_005223375.1 Amoebophrya sp. AT5.2 | reverse complement strand
GATTTCGCCCGTGTTCAACACTTCTCGAAGTCGAACTTCTTCTGAGCACGAGTTGTGCTTTGATGAGCGCGAGGCGGTGGCAGTTTTAGGTTTTACTCGCTAGCACAACGTTGCGCCGACACTTTACGTTAACGCAAACGTGGTATCAGTTGCGCCGACACTTTATGTAAAGCCGTGGATTCACATTCATCATGTTAACGCAAAGCTTTAGGATAACTATCGGACTGGGAGTGGGCTTGAAGCCGCAGAGGCCAGGGAGGCGCTCGTGTCGGATGTTGCTTGGTCTTCTTTTGCGAACTCGTACCGTAGAAGTGTAGTTATGCTATATGCACACCTTCGGCTGCGGAGACTCGCTTCCATCTACTGACTTTCTGCGTCGAATACTATATTCACATCATTCCGAAGATGGCGATTGAAAATGTGATCAATTTGAAGGAGGTGGTCACCCTGCTCGCAGTCCTTCTCTGCAGCGCCCATGGTGATGCGCCTTCGCGGAAGTCGTTTATATCGACGTCGGAAGGACTAAAAAATCTAACCGAAACTACTGAAAAGCTGTACCCAGCTGCGCATGCGGCGCACGACAACCTGCGGTTTCCGGATGGTGAGTTGCCCCAGCAAAGCAGGAGCAGCACTTCGGCAGCAGCACAGCGGGGGGAAGCAGGTGAAGGGTCGTCCAGAGCGCAGCTGGAAGATGGTTCCGCTGCGCAAAGCTTTATGCTCCTCGAACACCAGCGAGATTCGGCGCGCACCAGTGGCACGAAGAAAAAATCCTTCACAGCTGCAGCGCAACTGGCGCTCCACGATGGTCTTCAAGATGTAGCGCAAATGAATTTCGCTCAAGGGCGGGCGGATGAGGATGGAAATAACGCGAAAATTGCAGCCGACCTTGCTGGAATTGTACACTCGGCAGCAGTCCCGGTCCCCGCCACGCACACGCCGTCCACCAGCACCCCAGGCGGTTCTAGTTTCCGCCTGCTGCATGACGGGCGCGAGTTTTCGCGCACTCTCGGCCGGCTCCTTCGGAGCGCGAAGAGTTCCATTCACATTGTTTCGACCTTCTTTGACGGCGGCTTCCCGATCTTGGGGGAGGAGGACGAAAGTCGGAATGCTCGGGGCGGCGACGACGACAACATGGGAACCTCCACTACTTCCGCTGCAACGGCAAACAAGAAGCAAACGCCCACGCTCCGCGAAGTGCTTCTGCACGAGGTCCGGAGCGACGTTGTGAGCGAAAAATGGCTGCTGACATCACCGCACCCGGACGTCGGCACCATGCTGTTCGCAAGCCCGACGGTTGCGGACTTAGTCCGCAAGGAGTGGGACGTGCACTGGTTCGGGTTTCACTGGGGCTCGAACGGCTGGACGAACATCAACCACGCCAAGATATTCCTCATCGACGCGAAGCACTTCATCATCGGAGGCATCGACCCGTTCAAGGGGAGGTACTTAATTTTTTTGGGCCATTTATTATTGTTATTCTGATTTAGAGGCGGGCGCGAACAACAACAGTTGGATACTTACTCACTGTTTTGCTTTTGATAACAAGGTTTTCCCCTGCCGCCCACGATCTCTTGACGGTGGACCCTCTCGTGACGCAGGAGCGTCAGGATTTTTCCGTGCTAGTCGAAAACGCGCCCATCTTGGGCGAGAGCCTCCGCCGCCGCCTCGTGCGAATCGGACAAACGCTGGAGGCCACTCCGCGGGCGTTTTTCTTGTCGGGATCGCTGCTGTCGCCTGTGGCGTGGAACGAGGATCAAGACAAGTGGCTACACACCGCCAGTTTGTCAGCAAGGGACGAGAAGCAGCCGATTGCAATCGTCTGGAATGGGCCGCCGAGCTTCGCCGACGAGAGGCGCATGCTGACGAACAAACTAGAGGAAATGATTCAGAAGACTGTGAGTGCTGCTGGCCGAAATGAACCAAAGGCAGCTGGCTCGGGGGAGCGGCCGCCCTTTCTGTACGTGGAGTCGCAGTACTTCCAGATGGCGGCAGGGGATTTTTGCGGGGCCGGTGACGGCACAGATTCTGGCGAACCGCTCCCCTGCGTTTTCTCAAAGCAGCTGCGGAAAGCTGCCACCGCAGAGCGCAGAAGAGGTAGAAAACTGCCAGCAGGGGGCACGGCGGGCAAAAAGTTCTCTCTTGCGATCACTGTTCCGTATGTCCAGAGTGGAAACCCGATGGAATCCGCGGGCACGTGGCGCACGCTGCAACGCCTCGAAGCCGACGCCGCACATCGCAAGTACCTTGCGAGGTGCACAGAAACAGATGACCGCGCGGAGGTTGTAAGCGGTAGCGGTCGCAGCATGATTAGAACCAGAGGCCGTGGCGAACGCGAAGAGCATTTTTCGTTCCTGCAGACAGAGAGCCAAGATGCTGACTCGGCAGAAATTGCGGGGGAAAATTCCGGGGAGCAAAAGAAAGCAACATCAACAGGGAACTGCGGTCGACTCGCATTCTTCCACATGGCGTCTGCGTTTCTATCGTATGGGGAAGCACTGGAACATGTGGATGGTGATAGCAATACTGATACCTCGTTGACCTTCTCTCGCAACGGCCTTTCCAGCGCATCCTCGGCTTCGCTGTCATCGGTCACTGCATCTACTTCGGCTTCCGACGCTGATCCGGATGCCGACGACGATCATGAGAATCAAGAGGCCCCTGCGGACGTCGATGCGAGCTTGCTGCAGCGGCCGGAGTCGCAGACAGGTGGCTGGAAGCTGGAGTTTTACGGCGTCTACGTGCACACCAAGATGCTGATTTCTTCTTCCGAGGGGGCGCTGATCTCTTCGGCAAACGTAAACCAGCGCTCTTTGGCCGGAACGGGCGATCTCGAGGCAGGAGTGTATCTGGCAAACTGTACGGACCAGTGCGCCGACGAAACTGTGCTCCAGTACGCGCGAAGAAACGGCTGTGGAGAGTTGGACGAGACGAGCGTGTCCTTAGTGCAGTTTCTCACCATCTGCAGTGATCGGCAGACGGAAAAATTGCGACGGCTGCTGTCGACGGCAACTCCTTCGTCGAGTGCCGATGCAGAGACAGCGAACAATTCGTTTTCATCCCGACCCGGACTGCGGGACGTGCGCGCGATGGATTTCCTCGAAGCCAGCGATGCACGGGGAAACACCGCACTGAAGCTGGATGTTCTGAACGGCAAGAAGGTCGCAACGTTTCGAGACTTGAATCCGGAGGCAGTCGAGGACATCGTCACGGCAGCACTAGGAGCGGGGTGGAGCAGTAGAATCAGAAGTACTATTCCGTCTCCAACATCTTCATCTTCATCGTCTTCGAGCGGCGCACGGCTGCGAATCCCCATCTTCCGCGGCGCATTGCTGCGACGGGAGATCACGAACAGCGGCAACAACTTTGACGAGAGCGACCTTCCTTGGAGCGAGCGGCTGAAGATTCAGATGTTAATGAACACGCCGATTCCTCAGATAAACGCCGAGGACGCCGGAGGCGTCGGGTTCGCGTTTCCTGATTTAGCTGCCGGAAACGGAGACGGAACGGGTAGGACTCTGTTCGGGCATCGCCCTCCTCTTGCGCCTCATCATGATGATTTTTTGACCAAGAATCACAGAAGCGGCGGTAGATCGGTGGATGCGTCGCATCAGCAGGACGTCGCAGGAACCAGGAGCGCCTACGATGAACACGCGTCGAGCGGGACTACAACAAATAACTCGCCGGTGCTTCCGAAGAGTCACGTGGACATCGGTTACAGTAGCGATGGCGCGTTGCGGCTACTGGAGGAGACCAAAACTACGCTGCGAGAGGAGGAGTTTGCGAAGGAGACCGTCGAAACCGATGGAGATGGATATCGAATTGGAAGTGCAGCTTATTCAGTTTCTCAGGGTGCGGAACTTGTGACGGGCACGAGTGTGAATCGTGCACCTCAGCCAAGACCCTCTGGCTCGCTCTTTCGGCTGCTGGATTAACATTTAATAGCGTCGCCGGCTGTTTCACTTTCAATCATCCCCTGCTGGAGCAAAAAAAAGGTAAGGGATTTATCTTGGGAACCGCTCCTACTCCTTCACATACGCAGCCCTTCACCTCCTCGTCACGATAAACGTCAATCAACCTGTTGATCAAACCAGTGATGCTTTCTTATCACGAAGCACGAAGCCGAAGCGGTACCGCCGGGTCTTTCCTAGAACACATTCTTACCCGCTACCATACGGATACTGCACCAGCACAAAATTTACCGATGTCGGCACATTTTGATTTTCTTGCATAGCCATAACAAGGCGACTCAACAGTGTCACTCCCCCTTGCCTCCACCTTAAGGTCGTCTTCATGTCACCACTACCTAGGGCTTGACACATTGTAGAATTTCAGAAAAACTCCATGATTTAAAGACCATGCGCACCTCCTGCTCAGACTCTGGCGTTTGCTCAAAAACAAACACGACTACGATTGATGGGGCTAGTCAAAGGTAGCAGCGCGGTCAGCTCACATGTAAACGAATCCTGTCTACTACGAATGTTTGGTATACGGTATGCGTTTCTTATTCTTGGGCGAAAACGACAACCAAGGCTCGGGTCCTCCTCTTACATCAATGAATCCACGAGAAAACTGTGGGAGCGGAGTGCTCCTGCGCCACCACCAGACTACTGGTACTATGGTGCTAATCCAAATTCTTGAATTCAGTAGGAGTAGCTACTGGCATCGTACAACTATGGCAGTTCTTGAAGATGAAGCAGATGCAGCTCGTCGCTGGTTCTCTCGTCGTTGGCTCGCTTCTCTTCATGCGCGTGCGTTGGGTCCACGTCGTCGTGCTTCTTTCGTAGTGTACTTCTCCAATTAAATTTTGCGCTTCCGTTCTGGCTCGTCGCGTGTTTTCGTCGTCACTAATTCTATGAATGGATTTTTCGGCGGGTTTCACTCTCATCACTTTCATCGGTGTCCGTCGTCTGCTGCAGCTGTAAATCCTCGACTCGATGATCTTCTTTTGAAACGCTTTTCGTTCGGACCGCATTTCATGTAGATGTATGTCTGTGGGCGGATTGAAAATTCGTGCGAGGGCCACAAGGATGAGGAGGCGTCGAAGAGCCTATCGAGGACGATGCTGCAGCTTCATGGGACGACCAGCCGGCGCGCCTTTGTCTGGTCAGTCTGCGGGTGCCGCCGTGCTGCTAGCAGCGCGACTGCGAGGACTTCTTCTCGCATGCGTCACCGTTGAGAGCGTGCTACGCTTCCCAGATGAGTACTACGACGTTAGGTGGCCTCTGAAATGGAAGGATTGCGTGGGCGGGGAATCCGCATCCGCAGAAAATGAAAAGTCGTCGTGCTTACGTCAACTAAAGGGGAACATGCTGGATGACCTCGACTGTTCTGCGATCACGCCCGACAACTCGCACTACATCACCTACGACGCCGACAAGTGGTCCCTGGACCTCTGCAACAATTTTGTGGACCTGTGGAAGAAAGTCTTCGATTTAGCGCTTGCCGCCGAGGAACGGGAAGTAGGGGACGGCAAAGAAAATGAAAAATCAGCGGCGGAGGCCGGCGGCGGCGCGCTGTTTTTGGACTCCGACACATGGGGTGAGTTCGTGGACACTGCGAACAAGCGGACGCGAATCTTCCACGAGTGGGTAGATGCCGAGTTTGGCGTACGCAGCGACGGTGGCGATGCCCCGCCACCACCGCCAATCCCAACAACAGAAGAAGAGAGCACCGGCACAGATTCGACGAATGCGTATGCGGAGGAGGAGGTGGCAGAAGAAGATGGCGTAGGAGCAGATAAACCAGTTCCTGCAGAAGGTGCAGGAGTCGCAAAAAACTCAGCACGACGTCGACATGGCGAGTACTACGACGATGGCACAGATGCATCAGTGCCGGGAGCAGAAATAACTACATCTCCGGAAACCGCCGTGGCGGCGACGTTTCCCAAAACCGAGGGCTACATGATTCTCGCTCACCCAGCAGACGGAAATGGGCGCTACGTGAAGCTCGACCGACCCCCCCGATTCTGTAACACGACGACGGCCGTGGTCCACCGGCACTTTGAAGCCCTTGTACAGGAGGTGGAGGGGATTGTAGCGCGATCTTCGTCTTCTTCCACCTCTAATTTTCATCTCGCCGCCCTCGTCGAGCAGATTCACCGCCGCACGTCCTTGCTGATCGAGAATTGGTCGATGAGCGTGCTGGTGAATTTTCATCTTTGGAGGCTTGAAGTGAACGAAAACGATTTCGAGCAGGCCATGTTGCGGGACCTGATCGCCGGCACGCACGAGAAGCTCGCCCCTGGCTCCCCGTTCGTCTTCGTGGACGTGGGACCAAAACGGTGGAACGTTCTCACGTACCTGCTGGACCTGTTGCTGGGGTTTCGGACGGCCCCCGGCTCCGAAAGCCGCGCAGAGGCAGACCCCCTCCGCATGGTAGAGGTGGGCGTCGACACGGCAAACTCAACCGAGCGGCTGCTCGAGATCTACGACGAAACGCAACTGGGACTGCACGTGGGCGTGGACCCGTACATGAATGACCCGAAAGTCGCCCCAGCGAACAACGGCGACGAGATGCACGAGCACGTGCTCGCGAAATTGCGAAGGTTCGGGGACCGCTCCGTTTTGGTCAGAGAAAAGAGCCTGCAGGCGGCAAAACTGTTCCCAGACACGATCGCGGGCCCAGCCGGAGCCGAGGGTAACGCACAGGAGCAGCAAGGCAGAAACGGATTTGATCTCATTTTCCTAGACGCGCGACACGACTACCGGGCAGTGGCGGAAGACGTGACGTCCTGGATAAGGAAGCTGAAACCGGAGGGACCGGTGATACTGTGCGGACACGACTTTCAGTTCCAGTACCCGGGGTTACCGATGGCTGTAGTCGCGATCGGAAAACGGCTCCAGAAACCTGTCTACCTCGCGTCGGATGGCATGTGGTGGATCCAGTTTGGCTTCTAGAATCAGCAGTAGCTTACAGACGGTGGATCATGGCGTCTTCGTCACCAGGTGTCGTACCACCTACTTAGCCTACTTAGTGGCTCTTCACATCAGATTCTCACTGCTCCAATCACATGTGCTATATTGACGGCTCCGGTAAATCGCATCCAAAAAGAGAGATCCCCAGAAGTCGCGAATCACGATGGATAGCAGGAAGCTTGAGCTTCAACACCTGCTACGTTCTAAAAAAATGAGAAGTATTTTTGTCGACGTCGGTCGCGCAGGCGAGGCAAGCTAGCGTGCGTAAAAACAAAGGTCGAAAACTAGTACAACGAGCGTATCTATAAAAAGTGGTCTTCCACGATTGATTGAATGATCTTGTGTCTGCATCTGCGATTCATAATCGCGACGTGAGTTCAAGATCGAATACTTCGTAAATCTAAAAATCTAGATCTACTACTTTAAAACCGCGGGGGATTTGAACGCCGAGCTCTTCTGCATCTGCAAGTGCAAGTCTATCGTTTTGAACTTACTTCTTACTAGGTTCGTTGGTAGTAGTTTAACTTTAAGTTCATCTGCTTCTGGTGGTGGTGCTGCTATTCTGGAAGAGGAAGAGTAGGATCATCTAGCTAATTTTGCACCATATCATTTAGTAGAGCTGCATCGTCATCACCGTAGAGGTAGTAGTGGACATTGGTGCGGACACGCATACGCGCACAAAGACATCAACACGCACCATCAACATGGCCTCTGCTCTGCGTTCCGCGATCCGCGCCGGCGCGCTCGCCGTCGGTTTGCTTTCCGCGCACGACCTCATCGTTCCGGCCACCGCTGAGTTCCTCGGACAGATCGCGTTTCGCGATTTTGTCACGGAAAATTCCTTGGGTTGGGTGAGACTGGAGGCTGGCGATGTTGACGTTAGCCTGGCCCCAAAGCAAGACCAAGGTGACGAGACCCGTCTCGCTTTTGCGGGGGTCGCAGGCGCAGGCACCGCGGTGATCAAGACTAATCGAAGGAGCTTGACTCTCGGAGAGTTCTTCGAGAAGGTGGGCCAGATCTCCGTGCCCGGAAAACCGCGTTCGCCGCAGGGCAAACAATTGAAATCTCCGAGCATGAGTCGGAGGACGAGCACTTGTAGCACCACTTCTGGAGGGAGTAGGACAACTTGCAGTAGCACCAGCTCTGGGACTGGCACTACAAGCCCAACTTTTTCCTTCAGTAGCGCCCCTACGCCTACACTCGTCGACGTTTCACCGGGGAACAAGGCGAGCAATTTAGCACACCGGATCACGCAGCTTCCTGCAAGTCGGTTTTGGTTCCCTGCGACGTTTCACGAAGCGGGCACCTTGCTTGAACCGGTGAAACCGGGACGCAAGGACAACATCGAGCCGGTCGACATGACTGAGCCGGTGGTGTGGAAGGATACGACGGGCAAATGCTCAGTTACATCGACCCCGTGGAGCTGTCGTGGACCATCATTTCAGAACTGCTGGGGAGCAAAGGACGCACCTTCAGCGGATCCGGCAGCCTGCTCGAGAAGACCCCATACATCGTCTGGAAGATGATTCTGCTGCCAGATGAGGAGCACTTCTACATGGAACAGGGTAGCCCCAGCTCCGCCTACACCTACAGCTTCTTCCAGAGCGATCTGGACCGCACCGATCGCGCTTTGCGCAAGCGCGTGGGGGCACGACTGCTAATCCAGTATCTAAAAGGGGAGATGATGGACCAAACGAAGGTAAGTATTATTTAATTCTGCTGCTATTCTTATTTTAGATGCTATCGCATCCATGTTTTCTTTACGCAGATAAATTAGACATATTACCTGATCTCACCCTGACCCTCGACCGCTTTTAATAGTTGCTTTTTTTCCCATTCCCATGCCCATCAGCCTTCCCCCTATCAGCTTCACCAACACATAGTTTATCTGGTGTGGCGCTTGTGCTGGTTTGGCTCGGGTAGTATTTTGCACGAGCTGCGGGTGCGGCCAATTATAACTTTGACACAACAATAAAGGTATGGTTACCGCATCGCCGCGCGGAAATCATTAACTTGCTCATGAGGTGGCATGCGGAAGACGAACAGCGAGTCGCGAATGACTTGAGGGTGGCTAGTTCCAGGTTGGCTGAGGTCAAAAAGGAACAGGAGTTTCTCATGAAAAAGGGCTTGTTCAGTGCGCCAGAGCTGCACCAGCTGCAGTTGAAAGTGGCAAAAGACCGGCTGGCTGAGGGCGAAAAGGAACGGGAGTTTCAAAAGCTCGTGAGAAAGGGCTTATACAGTGGGACAAACGAGCTGCCCCAGCAGTTGAAAGTGGCAAAAGACCTGGAGGACATCCTGAAAAAGGAGCTAGAAGCCTACACCAAGGCGGTCGCGCAGATGAAAGCCGCGACGGCTACCGCACGGGCCGCGGGAGCGCCTTCTACTCCTCTCTCTGCGAAGGCCAAAACCGTCGCTGCTGCTCCGCCCAAAAATGGTGGTGCTGCTGCAAATCCTGGCTATCCCTCGCCGGCTGCGCCAACCTCTCCCCCGTCGGCGCCGACCTCTCCATCTCCACTCGATTCGGCCGGCAACGACGACGAAGACCTCTCCGGGGCGGTCGAGCTTCAGTTACCAGGCTTGCGCCCGCGGCGCCGCAGCATGCCTACAATTACAAGCATCGCGTCTTCGCTGGAAACGGACACGAGCACGACCACGGACCGCCGCACGCCCGCGAGCACGTCGCACCAGCCGGAGCAGGTGGAAAAAAAGCTTCTTCCGTCTTCCCGCCCGGGTGAAACCACAAGCACAGGTGGCGCATCCACGTTCTTGGCGGAGACGGATCCAACCTCCAAAACCGCCCAGGGGGGCGCTCAGTACCGAAGAATTGGTAGTCGCCTCCCACCCGGACAGAAAGACGATGAATTCGCGGAGAAAGGTGATCCCAGTCCATCATCGACGAATGCGGCGTCTGCAGCTGTACTCACAACGAGTAGCAGGGGCACGTACGATGGTGACGCGCCGCAGTCGACCGTCGAGACACCGATAGCAGCTGACCACCGTTCCTCGTCTCCGTTGCGAGGTGTGAGGACCTTTAGCCGATTGAAAGGAAATTATGTTCAACATTGAAGGAAATCATTCTTCAACAGTTGAAGAACACAAATCATGAACACGAAGCGAGCGAAAAAGGCGAGGGAGCGAAAAAGGCGGGGGCGTCTTCTTCGCATGGGATAACGCGAAGGTGGCAGGAACTTAGCTCCAGGATCATCTTGCGTCCACTGAATGGAAAGGCCGACTTTTGGTCGTAGCACAGAAGCAAGAGAAACTACTATACATTGCTGAAATAAAAATCTTAATCAGCATGCGTACTGCTCAGTCATTCGCGTTCCTTCAGAAGTGTTTTGAAAGTTTTGAGCCTCAGCAACGAAATGAAACACCCAGGCGGGTGGAAAAGAAGAAGATAGAAGCAGAAAAATCTAAGGTGTCAACGCCGCAAGATTAGCTATGTCACCACTTTGAAGCTATAAGCTTTTATAATCTTCACTGCATATTGTCTTTATCGTCTCCCTCGAGATCAATCGTGAACGTGATAGACAGCGGGTAGGTCGTAAGCCCGATAATGGTGGCATGGAAAAGAATTTCACACGGAAATAAACGGAAAATTTGTGTCCGTGTAATTCCTTCCAGAAATCATTTGATGGCCACGTCGAGGTCGATGCGAACGAAACTTGAAGGCGGCCAGGGCCACGGCTAGGTTCTCGACGTGCCCATGCGCATGCATGTTATACATAGTGAAGATGGTATATTAGGTACTACTAGAAGCCAAAATTCATCATCATGACACGCGGGTGCGGGGAGTCGACCTTAGCCTCCTGTTGTTCTGGAGGTAACATTCATACTCACTCTAGAAATCAATGTGCCAAAAGGGCGGGCCGCCGCGAATCAAAGCAGAAGTGCGAGAATTTGGAAAAAATGGTGAAGAGAATGATCGCACAGCCGAAAAATCGAGAAGGCTGGTAGCAGCTTATACAGCACAGAAAAAACTGACGGTGACGGCCACTGCGTATCTGAATCATGGAAATTCATTGCACGACAATGATAATTCATTGATTCTGAGTGATGCTCAAGGCTAAAGCTAAACTACCGCTGGAAGTGGTAGAGGTCTTATTTTCCTCTCGCAGGCGAAGGCGATGTAATGTTGATACCGCGCATGGAAACTGTTGTTCTGGCATAGATAAGTATGTGTGTCTGAAGAAAGAGCGAAAAAACGTCCACCGCCGGACACTAAAGTCAAACCGAAATGGTGAAACACACTCTTGGGTCGCGCGTGATGATTGATGAGGTGGACTCAAATCGACGGCAAGCTAGTACTTTCGGAGTGATTGCATTTGCACGCGTCCGCGTACCGCATACTATGCGAATGGCGGCTTCAACATTATTTCCATGTCCTGCAGGGCTACCCCCACATTTTACCCCACAAAAAATGGTTTTAGTTTTGAATGGCTACACATCCTTTGCAGCTGTCTACTTTCTACCTTCGCGTGCGCGTCCCTGCGAAAGTCTTACACCACAGGCAATAGCATCGCTGCCGCTTCTTGTACTATTTGCTTTTTCAGGCACGTCCCTGTGCCATTTTAGTGGCAATGGCCACGATCGGTTTATGTTTCCTTCATCGTGTAGCCCGCTTATCGAGGTAGCAACAGGTCGCTACGCGAAGCAGTCGAAGAAGTCTTTTCATCAAGAAATTGCCACACCGCGACCCGGGCTCCTACGACTACAGAGTCGCGACGGGCTTCATCGAGCTCTCACTCGTTGTCGCTTTTTAGCGCGGAGAGTAAGATGCACATGCGGTCCCCGGTGCAAAACAGTGCAGCCCAAAAAAAAGCGCGCTACCCGCACGGCAGCACTGGCACGTCGGGGAGGCCGGCGAGTGGGTCTCCGGAGGCGATGAATAAAGGCGGGGGGGACCAGATTCGCTTACTGAATTGGGTGAACTCTAACCAGGGTGATTCGGGGACACATTTGCGGCCCTACACTGGAAGTTTCACGTCTCCAGTCAGCACAACCATGAACCCAACCAGCTTCGCGCCGGCGCCGCCACAGATGCAAACGCCATCGGCAGGGGTACTGCGTTCGCTCTGTGGTCTTGTCCACGGTCGTTTTTGAGTCTAGAAGCTATCTAATGATCATCTCTTTTGTTATTGTTGTCCTCGATGGGCTTGGATCACACCTATTTCTTGACACCGCAGCCTCCACTAAATTTATCTTATCCGAACACCAGGGCCGGTTCGCGACAGGCTCACCAAACGGTTCTCCTCCTGGGCTCCAGATGCCGCGATTCGCTCCGAGCGACATGATGGGCTATTCCAGCGTGAACATGAATCGCGCATCTTCGGGAAGCGGCGCCCCAGGAGGGGCTGGCGGGATGAGCATCCAGAGCATCGGCGCGCCGAATTTGTCGAGCGGCGGGTCGCACTCGAGCTCCGCCGTTGTTGGAGGAGGCACCAGCAGTGGAGGTCTCGGTGGCTACCACCATCCTGCTTCAGGAGGAGCAGGGGGCCAAAATCACGGCGGCGGGCGGCGACAGAAACACCACAAACAGATGGCGGTCGGCGGCGGAAGCAGCGCGAGCACGGCATCAACGTCCTCGATCGGCAACGGGCACAATCTGATGTCAGGCGGCGGGGGAGGCATCGGTGGCAAGGTGGGGGGCGGATTGAGCATCGGCGGGGGGGCTTCAGCATCAAACGCGGCAAACGTACACGCGCCCGAGTACAATTTTGGCCCGCCACGAGAAGCAGCAGCAAAAGCAAAACGACAGCACCCGCGAGAAGAAGGAGAAGCAGCTGCAAGCACGTAAGACTCAACACCTGCTGCTGTCTTCTTCTACCGAGAGAAGCTTTTTTTGTAGTGTGCGACAGCCTCGCAGAAGAAGAAGATACTGGTGATGACCACTACTAGGTAGTTCAATTTTGTTCCATGCATGGTGCTGAGTGTGATCGTAAAACTCGGCGTGTAATTCATTTAACCGTTACAATTCCAGGCGTCCGCGACTTGACGCGGACCCAGAGGAGTTTGGAGGATATCTGGAGAGGTTGCCAGACCCTCCGGAGCATAACTTTAACGTACAACCTGACCACGAACACGAGGCAATGCAGCTGTTGGATATGCCGCCACATGATCCGAATCCAAGCAGGGATAGTCCAGATCCGGTCGTCGTCTTTTCGCCCGTGGAACAAACCAGGTATGAAACCACCAGCCGTTCTGGTGCGTTCGAGTTCATGCTCTGGCTTACATTTACCGGAGCAGCTGCGGCGCTTTATCACGCATCCGCGAAATGAAAGCTCTACTGAGCGGTCTTTTTCCTTTTTCTTCTTCTGTTACCTAGGCTTCTCAATCCACCAGCAACAGTTTACCCGCACAAATCGAATCCCAGGTTACCGTCGCAAGCGCATAACGTCAACACCGGTCCGGGTCCGCAAGATCGATACACGATGGACGTCACGATACCCTTCCACCAAGACCAACCAGGGGGGGCAGCCGCAGCGACGTCGTCAAGGGATCGAGATCGGGAACGAGAACGACGACGCGAAAGGAGGGAGCAAGAAAGGATCGAGCAAACAATTTTGCCGGTGCACACGAGTAGCGTGGGCTCTTCGTCGGGAGGACAGGTGCTCGCTTCTCTTTTGAAGACGGTCGCGGCGTAAAGCACGACGCTAATACACATGTACATGTACTTCTCATCTCAATTCAACCGCCGCGCCAGCGAACACCAGCGACGATGAAAAAAAAACAAGGATCGTGTCACATAGATTGAGCTAGTACTGCTTCTACTGGTGCATCTGCAGCTACTGCTACTACATCAAAGAACGCAACTACCACAGCCTCCCGCCCAAGGCCAGCTGTCGGTCGGCTCCTCGAAGCGGGACGTCGAAGTCGATTTCAACAATCCGTTCTTTGAGATTCCCGGTGGTCTCGGGCTCGCAATTCCCGGTCCGGGCGGTTTTAACTTGTCCGCGCCGGGTCTCAACGGTGTCGGGACGGGCGTGGGGCGGGTTTCTACTGGCGCCGGCGGTATGCTCGGCTCTTTGCCGTTGGACGGGGGGGCTGGTGCGGGCGGCTTGCAAATGCCGCCAAATTCCGCGAGAGGGGCAAACCTAAACACGCTCGACGGCTGGATAAACAACCAGAACGTAGGACGAATTGAAACCGTGGACCAGCAGATCATTGACAACGTGTCGAAGGTGGCGATAAACCGGCCTCTGCGGAGGGATTTTACGGATTTCTCGCAGGAGATCAAGGAAGTGTTTCCGCAAGAGACGCTGGACCTGATCTTCCAGAGAAGCACGAAGGGCGCATCAAAAAGTAAATCCTTTTGGAGCACTCTTCTGGCCGAAATTCGCGGTACGCGATACATTTTTTGCGTTCAAGAAAAAGATGACCACTTGACTCCAGCTTCTTGTAGACAGGGCCTTGCAAAGGCAATGTGCACCTTGAAGGCGTAGCACGTGGGGCTAGTTGTCAAGTATTCAACGTCGCGAACGGAGTTCCATTCTCGAAAACGAAAGACATGGACAGAGACAGACAGGAAAACAAAAAGTGTATAGATACTTTATTGCAATAACTTTCATTATTCATTCGTGATTCATCTCTCAAGGTGGTTCCGGGGGCTCGTTGCGGTCCCAGCCTATCAATTCGGAAGACATCAAGAAATTCGCGGGAGGCGGCCTAAACCACGAATTCATCATGACCGGTCCGGGCCCCCAGGGGAAGCTGCTGATAAAGGTAATAGCGGTCCGCAACGAATTACCCGGCGCGAGCCAGGGAGAGGCTGTGGAGACGGAGTATCTGCGCAAGGTGTGTCCCGATCTGCCGAACGACAGAAATGTGAGCTTCCCCATCGCGAGTTACCGGGGAATCATATCGCAGAGCAAAAAGTCGAAATCGCGACATGACGACTACGGTACCATGACAATCAAGTACAATGAAATGATACGAATAATTCATTATTTGACGTTTAGGTTTATATTAGGCGGTGGCGGAGGTGCATCTGGTTCTGGTTTCATCAACGTCAACCGAACGCACTCAGGGCTCGCTGCGCCGAAGTACTACGATATCGTGGTGCTTAATTTCGTCGAGGGCTGCATCAACATCCGTGATCTCGTAAGCGCTTACGACAAGGCTCCGGCAGATGTCCAGGCTCAACTACTCGGCCCGATGAGAAACCTGATCGGGCATCAGATTCCGCAGTTGTTCCACCGCTACTATCTCAAGCACATGCGCAAAATGGGCGACGGAAAGGCGGACAACATCCTCTTGGACAAGTCAGGTACAGTCGGCGACGTACGCTGAATCAGCTTCAGCACAATGTTTTTTTATGTTTTTGATTGCGAAATAAAAGGAAAACAAAAGGCAAAAATGCGTAGAAGAACGAACAGTTGTCGATGTCGATTTGGATCGCGCCACAACAAGGGACACCCTTTTGGCCTTGATGCGTGGTAGAACCGCGTGTTGTCGCCTCAGTCAGCTTGTTCTGCATCGCGTCTACGATTATTGCAACGAAAAACCAGGTCACCTCGTCATGTGCGATATTGGGTCGACCTTCAACGCAGTCATCCGGCCATGCGACAAGGGTGAGTTCCTGCGAAGCTTGCAAGCCTCCCATCAGGAATCGCCAGTGAACGAGCTCAAGCAGTGTTTCGATCGCTATTTCGCATGTACTTATTTTTTGGCGTGTAAGTATTTATAAATTAATACATCATGTTGGATCTTCACCTGCTGTTTAGGGCGAATTCCAACCCATAATTGACTTCAGAGACGAAGTAGATAAACTGGAATAAAAGTGCGTCTACTATACTTTCAAATTCGGAGAGTATCGCAACTGTGGTTTAGATTGCCGCGACCCCTGGAACAAGAACATCACATCAGGTCCTCCGGAGCACAATACGGTGAATACCTACGCGGGCTTTCCAGATTTCAGCCAGAAGAAGCTGAACGCGGAATTGGCAAAGCAACTCCAGCCTTACGTGCACCAGAAGGGAGGCCTACTCCGGGCGATGCCGAGACTGCAGAAAAACGAAGCGGTACGACGTCGACTTACTTATCGATCTATCAGCTGGAGAAGTTGAAATCGAAACTTTCAATGAATCGTGATGGTGCTCTATGTTGAACATACATGAGCTAAACTTCTATGTTGAGCGTTCATACCTTAAGCATCTTGTTCAGCACTACCACTTGTCGCGTTTGCGCGACTCCCGCATTGCCATCGTCAGCAACGAATTTTCCACAACCTCGAACAGCTCGCCAATGGGGTAAAGCTGGAAGTACCGAATTTAGTGTCGGGCTTGAACGGTGCCGGTGACGGCACGGCAGGGAACGGCTTACTCGGAGTCGGCGGGGGCCTTGGCGGGGCAGGCGCAGGCGGTGCCCCACCGAGCGGGGGACTTGGTGTCGGCGGGCTTCTGCCGGAAGGCAGATTCGGACGAGGGTTGCATCTCCAAACGCCCTCCAACATGCCAACCATCGGTGCTGGACCAGGCGGGTTCACCTTCACTTCTTCGTAAGATCCGGATCGATGCGGATACTTTGTTACCGGCGGGTGGCTGCAATTGCAAACCAACGGCGCAAAAAGGTTTTTAATTCTATACGGAAGGTCGTGCAGGTGCAGCTGCTGCTCTGCAACGAGTCGGGACGCCGGAAAAAACGATGTTTAGGATTGACCGGAGCACCTCCATAGCAGACTCGTGAACTGATGGATGCTGAAAGCTTAAATCATGATTCTGAATCCTGCCTTCTGTAAGTATAGGGGATCCGATGGTGATCCGACGTAGCCGTACGTATTTGCAAACACACCTCCACAGGACCACATATGGAAATGCGATAGAGGTCTCAGAAGTGTTTTGCCTCGCAGGCAAGATGCCCGGCTCCTCACTTTCACGAGGAAGGGACTTCTTCTTTTCTTGTATCCGAGAAAATAATGGATGCGGTTGTGCTGGCGGCAGGATCATGAAGAACTCCATTTCTCATACCACAAGCTATACGTAAGTACCCAAGATTGCTAGCCCAATCGTTTTCTTTCGAGAAGGGTATAAAGCTACTGGATTGTCGTGACTAGCACTCGGGCGGGCCACAGGAAGCACTCGAATTTTGTAGTTGGTGGGCTATTTAATTGGTGACTCTTTGGTGTTGGCCAGCAGACGCGAGTGGCGCTGGCCGCTTTGTTTCTGGGAAGCAGTAATATCAGTCCCGCTCGTGCTCGCGTCAAATCCTAGTACGCTTTTTCCTCTTCTTTTCCTTACGCGATCACATTCACAAGCTTCTCGTCCTTCTCAGGAACTAGTTCGCCTGTCAATCTCTGAAATGAGTAGGACTTCGTTCTTACTTTCGTCTGAGCTTGTCGGGATGAAAAAACCAAGTACAACTTGGCCTTCCGCTACGACTAGAACTCGGTTTTCATGGACGGAATTGTAAACGTGTGTCGTCATCTTCCGCGATGAAAAGCGCTCTACGCCTCCTTACTCGCTTCATGCATGATATCATGAAGTTTTCATGCGATTTACATGGAGTCGTGTATAGGTGGTTAAAACAAGAACATAGGCACCAGCTCTTCTAGTAGGCCCGCTTACTGACAAACACAGTAAAATGAATATACCTCAGAACGGATGGACACGACTCATCTACTTTTACAATCAATCTCTTCTACAACGGTGGACTTTGTTTGGACTTAGGCTTGCCGCGCAATTATGATTGATCCTCTCCGTCGGGGATGGATTTTCGCGCATCGAGCAAGACCGCTACGCAGGTTTGGAACAGTTTGCAACACGATGTATGCTAAACCGAGCAGCAATCGCAATCGCGAGAACCCGTAAAAAGGAACGCATTCGGAAGGCCGGCATGCTATGGCTTTCTCTGTAAGTCGAACTTGAGATCAGATAAATGTACAACCGATATATTACACCACGATGAAATATAATCTAGTAGAGCCAGCTCCAGCTCCTGCAGCATGAGCATACAGGCGCGCTCTACTAGAAATTTTCGGTTGTAGAAATGCTGTCCAAGAAGAGGAAGACGTGTTTCTGTTTGTTCGATCATGAGTGACATCGGTTCACCTGTAGTACAGTCGAGGATAAGGATGACGCATGCGCGCTAGCGCTCGAGAAAGAGGTTACCGAGAGCGAAAGAGAGAGGTCACCGCACGATGCTGTCCCCGAAGGAATACTGTGTTGCACCTCTGACGAGCTCGCTTGATTTATAGCTTCCGTCGATTTGCTTCGGTCGTAGTCGTTGTAGCAACTGAAGAATCTGGTGCACCAAGAGCCGGTGCTCAAACATTCAATTTAATCCGCATCCTTCCATCTAGTCGGTGTACGCGGCTGGGCCGGCAACGGCGGGCCGACCTGCTTCGAGGAAATAAATTGAAATTAATGTAGTCGCGGCCAGTCCCTCGAATTTGGTGAATGCAATTTTCGCTATTTTTGATTTGCAACAGGATCACGAAAAATAATTTCCTGGCGCTGCCCGCCCAGAAAATGCAAGACTCTCTAAGATGTGATACGCCATGGCCATGATATATTTTTTCGCCTACGTACACGTTCTTACCCACTTATAAAGCGATCAGGCTCACGCTCAGGGCGCCAGCGCCGTATTCTTTGTTGCCGTGAGTGTTTGCGGCAGGTAGCATCTTTCTTACATCAAAACGCCACGCGTTGCACTGGTTGTGCTAGTTGCCTGACGTGGAAGATGCCGACAGTGATAATGTGACATCATTTATGAACACGTCCGGCGCTAGCGCTAGCGCTACCGCCACCATCCCCCGTGCAACCGTTTTCTAGCTATAGCTTGTTTTTTTCTTTAGAAAGATGTTTTTTGATTACAGTTGAACTTCATGCGAGAGGACCAAGCCGCCGCCCTGAAGCTGCTCTTTCGTCACTTCCAAAAACAAGATAGGCGCCTCGCTGCAGCTTCGCTGCTGTCGGTCGTTCTTCGTTACAACTATGCCGCGATCGCCAACGCGTGCTCCTTCGCCTTCACGTCCCCTCGACCTGTAAATGATGACGAATAAAATGGACCCTGCGAGCGCTAACCGGATGTATTCGCACGCACGGAGTTTTCACAGTTTGCAGCACCAATCGAAGTATGTCTGGGGCGCTGACCAGAGCTCCTCCACCCCCGGTTCTGCATTGAAGTCCGCCGCACGTCAGCAGCGTGACTTCACGAACGCGCTGATATGCTTGTCGTTTTTGATACTGGTGAACATCGGGCTGTCGCTTTCAGCAGTGGTGATATCCCTGTACTCGGTGAGCCAAAGTAACGCAGCATGCAAAGAGGTGGTGCACCAGGTGGGAACGGCGCTGCACCACTCTCCGCCAGCTGGCGTCGTTGATCACGGCAGGATAAACGTCGCCGCAGGTGGCGGAGGTCATCACGTGGATAGAAGCGATGCGTCTTCGATTCCTGGCGCAGGGCGACCTGTATTGCTGGAGTTTGATGGCGCCCGCGCCGGTCGTCTCACTATGTTTATGTTATTTTTCATGACGTCGCAACCGCAAGTAGTATACTATGGAACAATCCTGGAACTACATTTACTTTTACATCGACAAACAACTTCCTCACGACAGGCGGCTTACACTCCCGCTTCGCGCGGCAATCGGTACGAGGACGAATACTACGAGCGATACTACGAGACGCGGGAACGGTACAATGGCATTCATGTGGATAGCAGGGGCGGCATCTACATCACGCCGAAAACACCGGTTTACTCCAGTGAGACAGACGTCGACCGCCAGGTG
Source organism: Amoebophrya sp. AT5.2 (assembly GCA_005223375.1). Taxonomy (NCBI): domain Eukaryota; class Dinophyceae; order Syndiniales; family Amoebophryaceae; genus Amoebophrya; species Amoebophrya sp. AT5.2. The sequence continues at coordinate 15,310 of RXOD01003951.1, read as the reverse complement.
GATCGACGAGACGCGGATGCAGGGAACAGGAACGGAGGAAGCAGTACCCAAAATCATAGTTTAGGCTTTGAAATTTTATTTTTTTTCATATCAACCAGTTCATTGTCAATGCAAACTAACTCGTTGATGCTATCTCTAGCTGCACGACAAAAGCAAAAATCAGTGCCTTTTGGTTTTGAACGACCAATTATCAAAACAACACTCGCAGATGGGCAGGCCGGCGGTTGGAACCACGATCGGAGCTTCGTCCAGCAGAAATCGACCCTGATGGTACGTGGCAACGACCATGAAGGACAACAGGAAGCTTCTGCGAGTGGGAGTGTGACGCGGGAGACACAACCTGCTGCAGCTACGACCTCGTCAAGCCATAAGGGCGGCGAGCCGGATCCAGCGAGCATAAATCCGATTCTCGGTAGTCCCCGCGTCATGTACCAGCGGATGGGGGACCATTATTCCAAGCGTCACGCACTAAATGGCGCGCCGGCTATCGTAAACGGTGAGGGAGCTGCAGGAACAGGGAGCTCCTCGGCCGCGATAAATCCGCCGAGCCCGCGAGCAGCAGCGGCGAGCACATTGTCGGCCTCCTCGTTGGACCTGGAAGAGGACCACCACCGCTCCCACTCGCGCGTAGAAGGTGCGGTGCAGCATCCGGACCACATGGCCACGGAGGGAAGTCGGATGAGCAGATCGTTGGCATCGTCGTCGTCATCGAGCAGCTTCGAGACACAAACGGGAGTAGCAGATGGAAGCAGGAGAACCATAGCAGAGGAGTACACCAGCACATCGACGTCGCAGGAACAATCCTCCGAGGTGTCGCAAGGAGGCACCACGACTAGGATTTCGAGGTCGAGCTCATCTTCAACTTCTTCGCACAGTTCGCACGTCTTCGAGCACTCGACAACACTTCCTGCCGAGGCCGCAAGCGTAAATCCGCTGCTGCTTTCAAGTACCAATCACATTCTGGTCGACCCGGAAACCAGCGATGAGCTGACGATCGACTCGCTTGGCCGCGGCTTTGACCGCGCGGGCCCCAGGCTGAGGCGGCAGATTCTGACGCAGAGGAAGCGCGGGAGCATGGCCCAGCTTTCGTGCGCGTCGGGGCGCACAGTTTCCGGGAAGAGAAGCAGACGAGAAGATCTAGTGCCGGACGCGTTCGAGGATGCCATGCGCCTCGTGCGAAAGGCCGACCGCAGCGACCAGCACGGCGCTGGCGCTGCGACGCCGCAGCAGCGCATAGCGCTTGAGTCGATAATTACATCTACTACTTCTTCTGCAGCTTCTAGGGCAGGGGCTTCTTCAGTGAACCGCACCGCCAGGTTTCCTCACGGGATGAAGAACGTCGTCCTCAACGTGAACGAGCTTCTGCACCACCAGCAGCAATTCGACGCGATGAGCAACGGCGACGGGCCCCACAACGGCATCAACGTCACGAACAGCGTCTGGCTGGTTGCACCCGTGAAAGTAGGCGAAGCCTGGTTCGAGTGGAGCGATGGTGACACGTCGCTGAAGGCGAACCCCGAGCACTCGCCGTATGGTCCGACCTTCCGCGGAACCTTGATGGAGATCTTCTCCCCGTCGGCCTGGCCGGGAGTCGACAGCGGACTGCACCAGTTTCTGCGAGAGAAGCAGGGCACATCTTCAGGATCATTAGGATCAGCATCAGGATCAGCCCAGGCGCAGGCGCAGCACGCAAGCAGTCCGGAACGGACCACAGTAAAATTTGTGGAGCGTTTCGGCGCAGAGGTGGTCACGCGGGCCGAGGTTGGGGGCTTCATCGTGCTGAGGATAAACAACGTGGACTCGTCCAGTGACCAGCATTCGCACGAGGAGATCTGGGATAGCATCGTGGTGAAGCAAGAGAGGATCCCGGAAAAGCTCGCAACCTTCTCCCTAACACTTCTGGGAGGCGAGAAGCCATCTCATCTGTCCTGGAACCAAGCGAAGGCGTCAACAAGGAGCGTGCTGCGGGAGGTGCCGTTTCTACTGTATGGCTATGGGGTGTTGATGATTATATTGCGTTGCCCGCCTTAGAACGTTCTTCAAAAATGCAAGAACTTGTTCTGTTCTCTGTGAAGAGAGTGGTGCCTGACATCGCTTTGCCCTCCTATCTAGAGTCAGGCTAAGGATGTGGATGAACAGCAACAGGAGCTACGCAACATCATGGATGCTTCGTTGAAAAAATAAAAAACAGATCGAGGCCGGGTTGGTAGATTGGTTACACGCGCTGCTGACCAAGACAGAAAATCTTCTCGCGACGCGCCTGCACGTTGAGCCCATCACGGATCTGCTGCGGCACTGCAAATCGAAGCGGTGTGTAGAACTGAGTACATCCCTGAGCGATTACCTTCGCAACCTGTCGCTGGCTGAGCATTTGGGTCATGAGAGCGGTGAAGGAGACGCAGACGCATTCCACGATAGAGATAGCAGAGCCGAGCGCGAGCTGTAATAAATTGCAAACGAAACTCTTATTGATAAACGTGCCTCCTTCATACTTCCAGAAAGTGGAGATTAAGGTCTAGGATACTTTCATTTCTGACACTCGTCTGTCTTTCTTGTAGTCGCTTCCATCCGTGGGACCCACCTGAAACTTGAATTACTTATCCATTTAGCTGAACTTCTCTATTAGTCTGCTGCGAACGCAGCTGCAAACAGAACCACCAGCTTGAGCACTTTATTCTTGACTCCATGCTTCGTTGTTTGTGGTTTCGCGGCCTTTCGCCGCATTCGCTTCCACTCGCTCAGACGGTAGCCCCTTAAATTCCAAGTGCTGGATTGTAGAATAGATCGGGATCGATTTGGTTCATGGTTTGTTGTGGCATCTGACGGACGGTTACATGTACATGCTCCACCCTTAGCTCAGTTGCTCAGCACGTGGTAGCAGCACTTGTGACTTACTCAGTCACTGGTACTGATTCATTTATGTAGTGATGTGGTTGGGTTGGCGTGGGCAGATTCGTACTTACTATCTCAACAGCTACCGTCCGACAGCAACAAACACAACACATGACCAGGACGTAGAAATGTATATTGTCCACGCTGCTTCTGAGTATGTAAGTGAGGCACGTGTATTGTCCACAGCTTCGGTTTGCAGATGATCTTGTCTTCAGTCATCGATCAGAATCATGCGGCAGTGGCCGCAAGAGAGAGATATAAGAAACAAGAAAGGCGCAACGCCCCGCCACGACCAAGCATCCATTGACTAAGTAAGTACGCGATGCGCAGCTGAATACGATAAGCGCTGCTACTAGTGGCAGCTAGCGGTAGCGGTAACGATAAGGAAACGCCAAGGGAACGAGGAACCAGTTCGAATTGCCCTGGAACGAGCGACGGCGTTTGAATTTCGCTGCAGTTGTTCGCGCGTGTAGTTGCAGCTGCTGTGTTTCTAGTACGATTTTCTTCTTTGCACATTGATATAGCGAGTGAACAACCCTGAGGAGCAGTGAATCGACATCGACCGCGATCGAAGAGCGTGTCAGCAGATGAAAGCAAGTAGCTAGGGCAGCGAGAATGATCGGAGCAATGAATAGAAATAGTTTGATTCCACCTACCCTCTCACCACATCCATGACCATGAGCATGAGCAAGTACATGTTTTTGTGTAGCGAACGCAACTATTGTTTGTAGTTTTTTTGTTTCTTCATTCTGCTCCTGCTTCTGCTAGAGAGTAGCTCTTGCAGGGAAAGCAAGGTCGAAGGATGGTCGACGAGCGCTACGTCTTTAAGACGGAGTGGTTCGATGGGGGTGCGTCGCTGATCCGCGGCTACCAATTGACCTTCTACCCGAAGGATGCCACCATCGAGCTGTACGACATGAAGGCAAAAAGACTCTTCCTCAAAAGGTCGCCATGCCCAGCCGTCACAGCAGACAAACTCTACCTCGGGAGCACGCTTTGTACCGCTTTACTTTACTCTATTTTCGGGGGTGGGCGTGGGGATGTACGAGTAGGAGTAAGTGTAAGTGTAGGTCTAGTACGTGCAGCATGCAAGTACCGGAGGTGAAATAGAAATTGATGAAGATGTAGTTTTTCGAGTTGCGGAGCTCAAAGAAGCTCCAGGTAGACCGCTGCGCGCGGGTCTCGCCTATGCGAGGCACGTACGTACCCCGAACCTGTATCGAACGCTCTCGGGGGATTTGAAGAACTACAGAAAAAAGATGAGGATGCGCGCACTCTGCTGCGCCGTCGCAAGCTCTGCGTGGCCGTGTAAAAAACTTTGCTGTCCTGTTCGCCTTCGTGGGGAGGGACAACATGCGATGAGATTCTGACTTTCGTGTATATGATAAATCTAAACGACTCTCCTCAGGTATCCACTCCAGGCAGATGAAGCTAGTGGATTACTGCGACGTTTTCACAAGAAATGTCTTCGAGGAGCAGAAGACAAGAACCTTCGCGCTCATCAAGCCGGACGCCTACGCGCACATAGGTAAGAGGCCGTCCATCTTTGGAATAGATACTTATTAATACGCGGGCGAAAAGGCAGCAATTCGACCCGGCCGTATCTATGTACGTACGCCCCCCCCCTTTTGGCAGGGACCATGCCCTGCGACTCCAGCGCCAAACGGTATCTCTCGCGAATCCGTGCCGATACGATTTCAAAGCCTGGACGCGTGTGGCGCTTTGAAATCTCTGCCAGCAATCGACGATCACCGTTGTCCGCGTGCCTTCAAAGCAGTGACGAGCCACGTCGTCGCAGTCGCATCCCGCGGCTTGGAACCGCATCACATGTGGCGCGCATTGGGCTGCTTATCGTCGCAGAATTTAGCGGAGAGAAACCGGCTGTGATAGTGATACGGTTTCAAATTCAAGCATGGAACCATATCACAAGCGAGCTGCTCCGGTTGCGATTGCGAGCACTCCGAGGCGCGTCGCGTGTGGCCTTGTTTGGAACCGTGTCGGACTCTCTGATGTAGCAGCTGCTGCGAGCAGCTCCTGGGCTGCAACCAGCAGCACACCCTCGCGCCTCCTATTCGCGTGCGGCAAAGCAAGGAAGTCAGTTCGTGCAGTGGTCACGCGCGTCGCGGCCCATCCGCGACCACCAGCGCCCGGGTTTCGGGCGCGTATGTACGGACCCCACCCTTTTCGCCAGCGTAAAGTCTTGCAATATTTAAAATTTACTTGCCCTCTTGCTCTTGGCAGTTTTCATGCCGCGAAGGAATGGAGTTGTTGTCTAAAAGCGACGTCATTCAATGATGTTATTCTGGGCCTTGAGCAGGCAGTGCTAGTACTAAGTAGTACTACCTAGTAGAACTAAATTTTCAACACTCTCCCAGGTAGGATCGTGCAGATAATTCACGACAACAAGCTTGTGATCTCGAAGTTTCAGATGCTGAAGATGACGCGGCCTTTCGCCGAAGAGCAGTATGCGGAGCACAAGGGTATATAATAAATGAATCTATATATGATCATTTTGTTGATTTTTGATTTTATCAGCGTGTAGTGTAGACGAGCACGAGCTCGGCATTTCTGTGAATTTTTTGCCTCCTGTTTCTACTGCTCCTTTGGCGCGGGATTCATATTCATTTACAGCAATGAATCGAGTACGACCTCCATCGGACCACAGGTAAGCCGTTTTACGATAACCTCGTGAACTTCATGACAAGCGACGTGTGCGTGGCGATGGAGCTGATCGGCACGAACGCTGTCTCAACATGGCGATCACTCATGGGACCCACCAACACGCAGACAGCTCGGTACTTTCTATGATGAGAGCAAGGAACGCGGCGTCGTGATCATCCATGTCGAAGTCGATCTCGAAATCGATGCTCTACATTACAGCGATCAATGTCCTCCTCTAAGACAAAGATGGTGCTGGAAGTCATCGTAGAAGGCTTCCTGCAGTTGAGGTTGAAGTTAATAGCCCATGTCTGTCTTTGCCTTTTGTTCCTTTTTTTTTCACTTTATTGTTATTCCCGCGGACGTACTACAGGGAGGAGGCGCCGGCATCGATTCGCGCACGATTTGGCACGGACGGCACTCGAAACGCGACACACGGCAGCGACAGCTCGGACTCAGCAGCACGCGAGCTCAACCTCTTCTTCGGACCAAAGGCTGGCCTCCCAACAACCGCCATCTTCAACAACTGCACGCTGGGAATCGTCAAGCCGCACGCAATATCAGCGGTAGTAGAATTTTTCGTGAACTTCACTTGTTGTCTTTGATGTTGAAGATGAGGATAGCCCTGAGAAAAATATAAACCCAAAAACTCGTCAACGTCACCGTCTACTCTCAGGGCCACATGGGTCCGATCGTGGACCGCATTCTGGAGGAGGGGTTTGAGATAAGTGCCATGAAGACGTGGACGCTGGAGAAAAACCTGGCGGAGGAGTTTCTGGAGGTGTACCGAGGGATCCTCCCAGAATACCACGACCTGGTCGAGGAACTGGCAGCAGGACCGGCCCTAGTCATGGAGATCCGGCAAGAGAACGCAGTCGACACATTCCGTATATATAATTTCGATGTTATCTTTTATAGCGTGGTAGGCTCTAGCTCTACTTTCGATACACATACGATGTGATGTTGGCACTGCATATATGTGTAATATCCATTTCTATGTGAAACCAAAGACTCGCTCAAGATATAAACCGAAAAACCGCGCCCCGGCCACAGGAAATCTGGTGGGGCCGATCGACCCGGAGGTTGCATCGCATTTGCGGCCGGACACCCTGCGCGCTAAGTACGGTGTGAACCGTGTCGAAAACGCGGTGCACTGCACGGATTTGCCTGAAGACGGCCTGCTCGAAGTCTATGGTTGGACCAAGTGGTTACCGTAAGTCAGTTGCTAAAGTGGTAAGTGAAATTTTTTTGGGGCTCCTCGGGGTCGGGGTCCCCTTTGATGGTCCCCAGACGAGGTCTGCAATGCTAGGAGCAAGGGCGGCTTTCTGCAGTCGGCAGCAGGCCTTATGGCCCCCTTGCAGCTCGCTACAGCTAGCGATAAGTCGCCTCTTCAGGCCCCTTCTTTTGCCCTAGTACTTTCAGGTTCCATTCTGGTCGCTGGCTTGCCATAGCCATGCCCCGCTTTTTCCTCCCGATGGTTCACCTTCCGAGGGGGAGGAAGAAGTCATCTCCTACCCCCGACAATGGGGCATCTTTGAAACCGTCCGGCGCGGTTCAGAGCGCCTTAACGCAGTCGCCACCTCCCGACCCCGAGGCCACTCGCCACCCAAGTAGGGACCCACTACCCCTTAGTTACCAGTTGCCTACTTACCGCCTGGCCCCTTCATAAAGTCGAGTACTTCTTCAACATCCTGTACAACCGCGTCGACTGCCAGTACTAAGAAGAAGAAGAAGAAGGTGAGGATGAGGTGAAGGTTGTGGAAAAGGAAACTCATATACATTGCAGCACGACCAGCAGACTGACTGATTAATTATAAATATCTCCGTCATCTTCTAGATAGAAGGTTGCAAATCTAAACTCACTCTTCAATTCCAAAAGCAGAACGTCCACGCGATCTATCGAAGTGCAGGCGCTGAGGCTGCTCGCGGACGTGGGTATCGCTGGTATACAACTCAAGAACACTGCTCATTCTCGTCGAATCGAAGGCGACGCTTCGGAATAAGCTCCTCGTAAAATCCGATTACAACCCGAAAAATTTAAATAACTGAAGAACAGCTGCGCTGAAAACTGGCGCGATTTGATTGGTGTGGCAAGACAGGAACTGTATCTGTAACAAATAGCTAAGGCCACGAGACGCGCAATAGCCAGAAGGGCACGGAAAGTATGCAGTGAAAAGGTAACTTTGAGGAGAAATGCTTGTACATACATTTCTTCGGGTTCGCAGTACGAGTGAAGGGCGATAGCGTGACATGATTTTTCTTGCAACGTAGTACTGAGTCTGAGTTGTGAGGTGGAACTAATATAATTCTAATATATAAAAGAAGTAGCAAGAGCAACTCCAACTTCTGGTTTCATATCAGCAAGGAAGTAGAAGCAGTTAGTTCAGCACGAAACAATAGGTCACCAAGATGCAGCAGAGGTCGGCAGTGACGGATGACTCCACCGCGGAGCAGCGCGTGCGGCTTCGCCAAATGGTTTTCGTCTTGCGACTTCTTCCTTTCGTTTTTGTCGGCATCTTCCTCCTCGGCCGGGGTAACAAGGAAGCGTCGCTGGCCACTTCCGTCCTCATGCCGATCGCGTTTCTGTTTCCGCTGGGCTTCGCCGTCTACATAATGCGGAAACGGCGGGCCGCGGAAGCAGCGCAGACACAGGACGAAATGCGACAGCAAGCAAGAGTGTCCATCACCTCGTCTTTCGGACCAGCTACTGCAACTTCTGCCGCCGGTGGAACAACAACTCTTGCACCGGCAGAGTCAACGAATACAGCCGAGGACCATTCGCATGGCTACTCGAACAACTGGGCAACAACCTATCCGCCGGCCGCCCAGCAATCGCAAGTGTTTGGGTCTTCTGCAGAGGCAGGTGCGGGCTTCAATGCGGGAGGAACTACGACGGGGACTGATGTTGAAGCAGGACGTGCGGGTGGCATCAGTTTTCTACATCAGGCCGGCGGCGATAACACCCAGCACATGGTTGTGACAATCGGAGGGCAGGAGCAGGCAGACGGGACCACAGACGCCCAGGATCGAAAAAACATGTTCGCCCGCAACGACGCAGATTATGCGCATGTAGATTGAGCTGTCGCGAAAGGCGTTCGTGATGAAGCACGCGTGCTCTCGTCTGGTTGCAAACAACACAGGGTCGTGAGTGCGGGTAGACGGGGAATGTATAAAAAGATGACAACATTTCCACAAAGACAAAAGCAGTTTTAGTGTGGACAATTTTATTGCTGAGTAGGTGTAGGTGTAGGGAGAAGTCAACATGTTGATTCGTATTTATACATTTTCTTCTGAAAGCGCACAGGAGAGTTCGGCTGGTGCGTCCATTTCGAGACCTTCCTGGTGCCACAGCTGTTGTTCTCGCCCGCTGTTACATCGCGAGAGGGCAGCCATCGTCTTTTGTTGCGTTCTGGGCCGTTCGTCAGCCCCTGAGTTGCTTTGTGTGGTGGATGCGCGCGATGAAGACCCTGCAGTATTCCATTTCCAATACAGACTGCTGTAGCTGCAAGTGTAAGAGCAAGTGCAAGAGAGCACCTTATAATTCTTGAAAGTAGTATAAGTGATGAAGCTGGAGGTGAAGCTGAATGACTAGCGGAACAGCCTTCGTCGTACTTCTCGCGCAATGATTGTAAACACGGCCTGGGGTCGTGATGTAGATGAAGTAAGTATAATGATCTTCATGATTGAATCACTAGGCTTTACTTCCAATTTGTGTACCGTAAGCTTACGCATAGCACTCACGCATTCTGCTTGGTTCTTGCTCTTCCTTGCTTGTTGTCCCCTTCGTCGTCATTCTTGTTCTCTTGTGTGCTGTTGCGTCATGCGCCGCAATGCTGCAAATTTTTGAACGATCTTGCTGTAGGGGATTCATTTCTTCTTTTCTCTGTCAGGGAAGAGGAGGGAGACCTTGCTTGAGCTTGTTTCTTTCGTAGAACAAGTGGCAATCGAATATTTGTTCCTGTGTGTTGTGAGAAGAAATAAAATGGCAGCGGAGGAGGTATGTTGTGATCACGAACAAGTAGATCAGGGGCTGCACGACGAGCATCTCCAGCAGAGGCTCGAGGTCGAGCAGGTGGAGGACCACGAAGTAATGGAAAGCATCCAAGAGTCCCATGCGCGACATGCTCGTGATTTGGAGCGGGAGGAGCTACTAGAGGAGAACCACAATCTGGATCATCCGATGAACGGCGCAATGCCTCCCCCGAGGGACGATGTACTGCTAAGCGATGATCTCAACGAACACGAACTGCATCAAGAAACGGACGGTGATGCAAGTACTACTTGAAGTTCCCTCGAGCAGTCTATGATCTCAACTACAGGCCGCGTAGCCGAGTAATGATAGTTCAACTCAAAAGATGAGAGTAAAAGTATTCGCTATCCTTTTGCTTCAATGGCTTATTGCCTGTCAACATGCTGCATGTTACATGCATCTCGCTGTGTTGTAGTTGTAGGCGACGTGCTGGTCCTCGACAGCCTTATTGGTTTTGGTGCACCACCAGCAAGAAGTGTGACTGAGTCTCAGACGTACCTCTGGTGGTCGTAGAGGAAAAAGACGATGCGCACTGGTTAAGATGACGTGGATGTCTATCTCCTGAATTCAGGTAAGAAGGGAAACCCTTTCCCGTCGCCTGTGGATGGCCTGGTTTTCGCGGTCAACGAGGATTCCTTTAACCGGTGCTCGGAGACGACGAAAACTGAGTATCTATTGCAACCTTGTTGGTTTAATTATGCCTGTTTCCTGTACCTGTCGTGATGGGAGGCGGGACCATCTCTGTTAGTTTATACTCACACTGTATATTGTCATTGTGACAGTACAGGCACAGCTCCTAGAAAACAAATTCTCCATCTCAAGCTCAACTAACAAACTATACATGATAGCAGCAGCGTGAGCGGTACGTCGCCCGACCTTACCACTCCCGACGATGCCGGCTCGCTGTTCGAAGGCCGCACTGAAATCCACGGCACACCCAGCACTGAAGGTAGAAAATGGCTCCGTTTCTTCAGCTGCTGGACATAGTTGTTAATATCGTGGTCTCTTTAAATAACAGGAAAGGGTGGAGAGCGAGCGGAAGAAGATGGAAAGACCTGCTAGTCTGCTTTTTTTTCTCGTTAGATAAACCCGAAACGCAGCCTCATTGAGTACTTTTTCTTTTTTTTCTACAGCTCCCGTCGGCAGTTCCCCCAATGTTGAGAAGCGGCCAGCGTGCAGTGCTCGCGAGACGGAAGACATCTCGCCTGCCTCTCGCGAGCACAACTCGCCTACGCCGAATCGAAAACGGGTGAAGCTCATTCAAGCCACCGGGGTCCTGCCTCCGCCGCCGCGGCGCGCGAAGACTAACAAGCCAGGTGGCATGCCGCTGCCGCTCGGAAGCAGCGGTGCTGACTCCTCAACAACAAACGTCGGTGGCGGAGATAACATCAACAGCTGCAATTCGTCGGAGCAGGGCCATGCGAACGGGTCGCCAAACCTCGACCAGGGATCCTCGTCCGTTGCAGGCCCGAATGGCATTATGGGCCCGCCAGGCAGCATGAGCAACCCGTGCTCCAGGAGAAACAGCACAATGTCGAAAGGCGGTAGCAGCAACAATGGCGGTACCTGTGTGAACAGCATTCCAGTTACCGGCATTGCTGGCTCCGGAACGTCGTCCTCGAATTCCTCCAACCCTCGGGGCGTGCTTCCGCTTGGCGGAGGCAGCAATCCGAGCTCGAGAAGTGGAGGCAGAGGAGATGGACCGAGCGGCATGAACTCATCGTCTGGAAACGGCAGCTACGCGGCGGACCGGTACGTCGGCAGCGATCGCCGCGGAGGACCGCGCGGCGGGCCGAGCGACGAACGCTGGGCGCAGCTCATGGAGCAGGGAAAGGTCGGTTATAACCATCCCTACGGGGGGGGCAAGGGCAACCGAGACCAGATCGAGGCGAGCCCACCATGGCAGAAGTCGTCGCACATGGGCGGTGGACGCGGCGGTCAGTACGGGTCTATGAACAAAGGTGGCGGGGGTTATGGCGGCGGGTATCATCACGGAGGCGAAGGAGGCTACGGCGGGTACGGCCGCATGATGGGCAAAGGTGGGTATGGAGGCAGGATGGGGATGGGCGGGAAAGGGATGAACTATCACATGGACCCCGACCTTCATATGGGCCCCGGAGGTCACAGAGGAGGCAAAATGGGCGAATAGTACTGTCGGAATGTTTATGTTTTCGTATTCCTAACGAATATTGGTCTCACTGTATTCCACGACGTTAATATCGTATTGGTCTCACTGTGACTGTGACAGACAGACTGTAGTACAACAATCTTCCGCTACTTCTTTGGAGGTGTAATTCGTCAACGAGCAGAAAAGCAAAAATCTCGACCAACGAACAGCTTTCGCGGCATGATGCACCACCCGTCTGACCGCCGCGGGCACAAAGGTGCCGGCGATTTCCCGATGCCGCCGTTCGCTGGACCACCGGGCGGCAACGGCAGCCACCCTGGCGACCAGCACCCGGGATTCGGCGGAGGACCTCCGTCGGGCGGGCCGCCGGGGGCCGATATTCTCTCGTCGTTGATGAAGGGAAAACCACATTTATTCGGCCCGCTGAGCGGCGGTCCGCCAGGACCGGGATCCGGACCACCCACCACTACGTGGGAAGCGGTAAGCGACCTCCTCAACTTCAACACGGACTGGATGGCAGATTATGTGACCGAGTACCTGAATGAGCTGGAGGGCGGACCGGCACCGCGAGACCTCGCGACTATGGTGCGAAATTCGGGACCGGGCGTTGGGGCCGGCGGAATCAGAGATGAGGTAGATAGACGCAGGATCATGAAGCTGATGAAGGTTTATTTTCGGGACGATTAAAAGATGAAGCGCGCGCCTCCATTTTGCCACCATCTACAATCATACAAACATAAACATTGGATTCAACAGGCGACGCTCTCCTCGTATTCTGAGAAGGACTGGAAAGCGTGGCTGAACGACTGGGCATCCTCCGACACTCCGGACGAGGCGCAGCCATCGATGCCGAATCCAAACCTTGCGCTCCTCAATAATAGCAACGGAACCCCGGGCCGCAAAGGCGGTGTTTCCGCCGTCGACGCCACCGGGTTACTCGAATCGCTCCTCGACCCGTCCGTCTGCGCTGGTCCGAGCGGTAGCTCGTCGACCGGTAGCTCGTCCTCGACGTCCTCCGGCGGTGCGGGCGCACTGCTGTCAGGCGGGAGCATGATTGACGACCTGTGGAAGAGCCTCGACCTGGGGGTCCCGAACCCGATGTCGATGTCGATCTGCCCGCCGCCACCAAGACCGGACGTCATGCCGCCACCACCCTTGAGCACAGCGGCATCGACGTCAGCAAGCACTGCCGGTGGGAGCAACGGACCCTCAAGGTACTTTATATATACCTCCTTTTCTTCATAGATATCTCCATCACCAACTAGAACTGCAACGAACTACTTCGCAAGTAGAAGAGCTGCAGCTGCACCGACTTGAGATGAATAAAAACTGAACGCGTCAGGACGACATCGACGGACTACTCATTTTTCAACGCGTCCAAGGACCAAACAGCAAGCAGCAACAACGCAGACTGGACCAAGTACATGGAAAACGTTCTCGTCGGCGGCTAAGTGCTGGAGTTCTGGACGTGTCTTCCACGTCGTTCACATACAACGCCGGTGGTAGTTTTCGTTCTTCAGGTGGTCCCCCTGCAGGCGTCGAGTAAACGGGTTCCGCCGTTGATGTGTCTCTGTTCGATAAAAAACCGCGAAAAGGGTACGGACGACGGGAAATGGTGTCGAGAGTAGAGAAGTTTTTCCTGACCGGCGCTTGCTCGTCTGTTAAGATTATCAACTTAGATGAGTTCGTTGTGCTACCTTGCCAGTGGTCGATCTTGGTTCAATCCGCCCAGGCACTTTTAGAATAGATAGACGACTTGCGTCTTACTCTTACTTTGCTGATAAGCCACTGGGGACATGAAACAACCACCACAAGAAAAGAGCGTAGAGCTCCTGTTTCACTCCTTCGCTCCTCGGCGCCAAGAACACGCTTTTTTTCTTCATCGGCTTCTGCTGCGGCCTCAAGTCTATCTTACGTGTGATCAACGTTTTCAGCTCAAGTCTATCTTTGTTGCTTCCTTTTTCTTCTACGTTAGAACTACCATGCCATCTATCAAGATCAATCTTACCGCTACCGGATAGTTTTGAAGCTGCATCGCCTGAGAAAATTGACTGCGCTTCGAGCAACAGCAAAACCTGTCTGGTGGGAAATTTTTAGCTCGAGGATTCACTAACACTAATAGTGACTATGGCTATGCCTATGCGTATGCTGCTCTCACACGCGATACTGGGGATAAGCATCGTGGTGCCTCCATTCTACTTTCTATCAACGTCTTGAATACTTCCCGGTGAAAACACCAAGCAGCGACCCACTTCCCGCACCCGGGAAGCCGCGCTACAATACTTATATTCTGGTTGCAGAAGCAATACCAAGAAGTCTGCCAAACGTCTACCTTGGAGCTTTTCTTATTAGCCGAATAAATCTAAATGCATAGGGTCAGGACCAATGCGTCCTCGTAACAAGAATGAATCGCTCTGTACAGATTCAATCGCAGTTTCAATTTGATCTATGCGGGGACGAGGTCGTTGAAATTTCTTATTCTTCAGGTCTACTCGACGACTGTATGGTCGTTTTTATTTAAAGATGCGAGTGCGTCGACATACACTGACTCCGATAGGGTTTCATCTTCGAATAGTTTAGCTTTTACTTTCTTTTACTAGGTGTTTTCGTTTCATCCTCGACCTATATCTAAATAGAACAAAGTTGCAGTAGTTGATATCTGGGAATGAAAGCCAGTCTTTCTACGAGGGATTGGGACCAACATTGCGGCCATTAATGCGACCCAGGTTGGATTTAGTAGGACCAAGGAGCAAGAGACGCAGACAAGACGAGTGTGCTGGCGTCAGCGCCATCGGCGTTCCCGCAGTTGTTAAGTAGCGACAGAAGATGTTGTAGAAGAGCTAGAGCAGGAGCCGCAGCAACATGATAGTTTTTCAACACGTTACAGTCGACCACAGGGAGCAGGGACGGGACTGGGACCACACCAGCACAGGACGAACTTGGATTCCATCCTCTACGTTTGGCGACGGACCTGGGTTGTGTTATCGCGATTTGGACCTGTCCTTCGAAGAATTATCCAGCGGACACGAAGCACGCCAAGTAAATAATATTCACCGGTCCCAACTGACTTCACCATTGGCAACTGACCCCACTCAGCCCTTCATGAGAAAAAAAGATAGAAAAAAAAGACGCGCCGGATGCTCAAAAGAAGCAAGTAGTTGCTCTCCAGCACCAGCTGGAACATCTGGACCAGCTGTTCCAAGTGGACGTCGAAGAAACCTTGTTCCGTCTGGTTCCGATACTGATTCGTGATCGAGACTCTTTCATCGTTGCAAGCTTATCGTTTTCGTTTTACGTTTGCGGGTACACGTACAGCTTGGAGAGTGTAGCAGCAGTTTGTTGCAGCATCTGACGAAAAAAAACTTTCAAGCATAGACGTTAGCGTATCTATAGATGTCGGGGCGGCGACTCAGGTCAGCCCAAAGTCTGACTTATATGCGCTGGCGCTGACGCTCGCCCTCGGGATTGTGCGCGAGAATCTTGCTGGCGACGGCGGGGCAGGTGTCCGCCCGTGCGGGTGGAATGCGAGGGAGGAAGGAAGGCAAGACGGCCGCGTGCGCCGCGCTCGGGGCCGCGCTGGCGCCGAGCGCGGTGCGCCGCTG
>RXOD01003950.1:0-34959 GCA_005223375.1 Amoebophrya sp. AT5.2 | reverse complement strand
AAGCTCATTGAGCAATCCTCTCACCATACTCTGAGAAGGAAAACAGGCGCCCCGAGCAGCCGCCCAGCAGCGGAGTCTTGTCTCGGGGTCTTGTCGACTCCACGCGCCAGGCGCGGCACTTCGCCTGCTCCTCCTTGTCGAGTTTGGTCTCCTCTCCCCACCCCACCGCCCGAATCGGGATCGGGTCTGGGTCATCATCAGGACTATCTCTCTCGCCCCAGAGAGCTCGCTTCCGGTTCGTCAGCACGCCACGAACGTACTTCGGATCTTCCGCTACGTGGGCCGCGCCCGCGAACCGCAAGTACTTGCCCGGGACGACCAGCGCCTCGTCCTCCAGGGTGTTTCCACGTTTAAACTCCACCACGTACAGATCCGTGCCTGCTTGTACCATTTCCGTTTGCTCCTCCGACGCATAGTAGCATTGCACGGTCGCCGAAAAATATTGCCCGTTGCCGAACATGCGGCCCCCGTCAATTATCTGCAGGACAGGGCCGCGCGACGTGACTGGCGCAAACCATTTTAGCATCAGCTCTCGCGGCCATGTTCCAGCATCGATAATCACCCTGGCGCCGGCCCGCAGCCGCACGCGACCCGCCGTTGGCTGCAATAAGTGTGTCCGAAACCAGTATCCCCCGAACTTCTCTTGGGGTCGCGGCAGGGCGTGATCGGATCGTCGATACCCCGCATCTGCGACCTGGGCGTCAGGAGTCCCAGTTGGCACCGCTGTGCCCGGAGTGCGTTCCAGCGCATCAAGGTTAAACGTGTCGAGAGACTCCGTCGCCAGCTTCCGATACGCACTCTTCAGATCCGACAGTTTCCGCCGCAGGTAGGCCATCCTCCAATTCGCAAGGGTTTTCGGGCTGGTGACGGAGAGAGCATGCACTGCTTCACGCACCTCGCCCCCAGCCGGTTTGTTCACACGCTCGAAAGCGGCCACCGACTTCCAGTCAAGAGCGCCGAGAACGTCCGCCATGTGCGGGAGATTCTGTGCCCTGTAGGGAACGGGCGGCGCGGCACGCGGAACAGCGTCCGCACTAGTAGACGTAGAGCTACAACCAGCGCCGCGGACGACTCCAAGCTGCAGGAGCGACACCAGGAACACTCGGGTACCCGGCAGTGGAAGCGAGTCGATCATGATGTTGCCCTCCGATTAATTACTGGCTGCGTATAAGTGGGCCACGGTTCTTGTAAAATAACGACGGAGAACAGTACCGGCGATCCAGGAAATGGCCGTAGAGTTTAAGATGATAGATTTAATTTTAAGTTTACTGTTAGAGACTACTTACATAGCTCGGCGATCCAAGAAATAGCGGTAGAGTTAAGATAAAGATGATACAATTATATAAAGTTCAAAATACTGTAATAGAGTAGAGGTAGTGGCAGACTAGCTCCCGGGGCTCGAAGCCATTGATTCTGACTGATCATTGGTGCAAATGTCTGTGTTCGTGTGTGCCTGTGCATATTCCAGCGCGGATTCCCTGCGATCTCTCGGGGTCATTATGATCACAACACTAGCACTTTTACCGATACTGGATCACGGCATTCTTGTCGTTGTATCTTATTTGTGACCCCAAACAACGCGAACGGTGTAGAGTACAACAATATAGCAAGCACTTGACGCGGCGTGTACCTGGTGTTGGCTGAGGGTTTGGGTTCGAAGTAGGATAATAATACTTGGACAGAACAAGCCGAACAAAGACAATTTCTCGGCGTTAATCAATTTCTGTGTAATCCTCGCCTACGTTTTCTGCACAGATCCAGATCCGGTCGTAGTGGCCTCACGACATGAGACCACACGACATCGTTCCTTCTCAGCTAAGCAAACTGTAGCTCGGCACCCCTGCAAACACCAAAACAGTGTGCGCAGTCTCAGAGTCGCGGGAGGCAGTCTGTCGTACGGTACCGTACCCCTCCGTCACCGGGGAGCAGGTAAAAAACAAAGCCACACAAACTAAAATTAGCGACCGCGAGAGAGAACGAGGCTGTACACGATCCATTGTTTGTGATCATAAGAACAAGACACTTGGCAACAACGAAAAGTGACACAGCAGCGAGCTCGTAGATGAAAATCAGAACCAAACGCGGGTAATCAATGAATTTCAATCATCAAACGCGGCTACGAAATGAAAAATATCAACGCCTTCATTCGTATGGGTATGGCATTGGCGGCGCATACCCCACTAAGGAGCACACGACCACGACGAGGCGGGGCGAACAAAGAGTGTTCATCATCCTGCGGTTGTTCAACCCAACTGCCGTAAGACGGCATACTGTTGTAAACTATGCATGGAGCATAGTGCTGAAGGTTGCAGCACGTCGCGCTTCAAGGTCTTTACTTTTTGTTACTGCAGGTCAAGTAGCTTGCTTCTTTGATGCTGTTCTATTCGCCAAACAGCTTTTAAATTTCGTTTCCGGTTCTTGTACCCCCGGCACACGGACCTCCCTATCGTCATCACTATGTTGTGGCCGGCAAGGTACGAGGAGGCTGGCTGGGTCTGCCTGCATTTCTGACAAAACAAACTGACCGTGATCGCCTCTGTTGCCAGGACCTCTAGCTTTATTCAATTGAAGAGCTTGTTATCAGAAGCTGTACTCTTCCCAAGAAGGATTTTCGTGCGGACGGACAGGCCATTTCGCGGACTGCAGCGAATAAATCTAATCTGCAATACGAATAGTATCCTATATATAAAGATAAACATCACAAGTAAGTGACTTAAAGTCCTCGGAGTCTCGTCTGGTCTTGGACTTGGTGTTATTGTTAATAGAGAGTGTAGTGATCTACTGAATTTTCTAGTTTCAGGGAACCCGTCGTGAGGAAATCTGCCTCACTTTACGCTTATGTTCTTTTGTGCTCATGCATCTCCTCACCAATGATCCTCCCAATTTAGAGCCAGGACGCCTTTCGCTTTCCTGACAGCAACAACTCGGCCGCATCACAAAGCTTCTTTCGCCGCTGGTGAATAGATCCTTCTGCTTTTATTCAAGTATTTGTTCCCGTTGCAGCCGGCTGTTGGACTGGGAGGAAGGCATCGGCACTCGTAAACCGCGACGGATTGCGCCTTCCACTATCGCGCCGATGCGTCTCCTGCGGCAGCACGAAGGACAAAGATGGAGGTCGGCCGTAGTTGCGCCAGACCAAATCATGGCCAGCATAACGATCCTCGAACTCGGGGTCAGGAACAGCTTCCACATGTGCTGCGTTCCTCTGCTCCGAACCTACAGCGGTCGGTGACCGTGAAGCCTCCGAGTGCAGGTCTGGGGGCGAACTTAACCCTGGAAGGAACCCCCGATTCTCTGCGGCTCTCTCCCACAGATTCGGCCGCTCCATGTCGCCGAAGACACTAATGGGCCGTCTAGTCATCAGATCCACTCCGGCGAACGGTGGACTGATGCCGGCGTCGGCAACATCCGCGAAGTAGAAGGAGGTCGACGACGCCACGGTCGAAGCGTTCGCTTGACGCGCGTTCCTCTGATCGATTCTCGCTACGCCTCCTGGTGTCTCTACCTCCGTCGGCCCCGGCCCGTAACCCTGGCTAGTATTGTCCAGAAGGCTGCTCAAATAAAGAGAGTCTGGTGAAGAGGGTGTGCGTGGTGGCGACGGCGGCGTCGACGGCGGCGATGTCGGTCTCCGTGGCGGAGGTGTCAAAGGCCCGCCGCGCCCGCCGTCGAAGAGAGATCGAACTTGCTGCATTCGAGTGAGACCTTGCGCCTGCTCCTGGTTGTGCGTCTCTCGTTCACGTTCTCTCCGGCGCCTTCTTACCGCCAAAGAGGGAATGTAGCAGATTCGCTCCGCTGCTTCTTTGACGCAGCCAAACGCGTCGCTGAACCACCCGCGCATCCGGTCTCGCATTTCAACTTCTGGTAGATTTGCGCCATGGACCCTCTCGTAGGGTCCCCACTCGCAGCAACCGGCGCACTGCACTTGGTAAAGCGAGAGAGGCGGCGGAACGCATTCGAGGAGAGCCCCCAATGTGGTTTTCTCGCATAGCTTCACGTAGAAGTCGGACCGAATGCTAATAGTGCGGCGGCGGCGGGTCGTCTGACAATACTGCTGAAAGCAATGAGGGTGAATCACGAGTTTGCACTTCGGGTTACGAGCGACGCAGAATGCGGGGTGCGACGGCGGCGGTGCCGGCACCTTGCTTCTTCGACAGTGGTCTTCTTTCTTGCTGTTCGATCTGGGACGAATGCTCGCCTTTGCGTAAGTCTTCTGCAGTGGCGATTTGAACCCCTCCACCTCGTCTGGCGGCTCGCCTATTCCGCGAGTCCTCCCAGAAGCTGTAGCTGGCGTGTCACCACTAGAATCGGCACTGCCACTGGCTTCATCTTCCGCATGTGTTGATCGTCCAGCGTGCTGATTGTTTCCGTGAACTACTACGGCTACCGGAGAAGCCGCAGCGCTGCTTCTGCGACTTCGATCAGCGGCAATCACGCGCCGCACGCGCAGGTGGATGGAGTTGAGAAGCGCCAGCAAGCCCACCCAGCACGCGCCAGTGTGCGGTCGGTACTCCGTAACTACGGTACCATTGTAGTTGTTTCTTTGTCTGTTCGCCATTGAAAAAGCGGCGCTGTCGAAAATCTCGTCTTCGTCCTCATGATCTTCAAAAAAAGCGGGGAGACGAGGGGGGGTATCTTGTCCTTCCTGCCCATCTCGCGACCGACGTGCCGGGTAGCTCTCGTCTGCTTGAAGAATGCTGCGGATCTGTACGCTTTCGTCACCGCGCAACGCAACTGTCCTCGCACGCAAATAGAGTGGTGGTTCATCTTCTTCATGCTCCGCTTCTACTTGGTCGTGGTCCTCTTCTGCTACACCGAGCTGTCCCTCTCCCTCCGGCGCATCCGAGCGAGGCCGCCGAGGCTCCGGCACTCCAATTAACTCACATGCTTCGTCGTTCCGCAGAAGATGAAATGGATCGCGGAGGTCTTGCGTCGGGTGGTCTTGATTTTGCGCCCCACTGCTGCTCGCACTCGCTACGCCGTAACTTGAACATCGTGCAGGCGTGACGTCTTCATCCTCTTCCCCGTGGTCGGTAGGACCTTGCTGGCGGCCCAAGCCGCTCGTGGCAGTCGTTGCGCAGCTGCTGCTGCGAAAAAGAGGATCGTCCATTTGAGAAAGAAGTTTCTCGGAAGACGAGCCTTTATGATCCTCGGGTGCCAGCAGAGGACTTTCGCGGTCGCCGGTTGCATCCTCGACACGACGGCAACTCTCGATTTGCGCGTGGACATCGCTCAACAGCCCGGGCAGAGGACCGATGATCGGAGCGGACGAAGACCTGCGGAGGTACGAAGGACTCTCGTCGCGGCCAAGCGCCTCCCCGCGGCCCATGTGGTCCCTCAACATGGCGGCCGCGGCACAGCTACCAGGTGGAGCCGGGTAGGGCTCCGACCGCGTCGGACTCCCACCTCCCGGTGGCGATGGCGATGAGCTCGAGGCCGCTCCTGCGCCAGGACGCGTCCTTCTCTCGTCCTCGACGAGGAGCAGTTCTTCGTCCACAAAATGGGCCACTTCCAGTAGCTCCGTCGCCAGATGGAGCAACCGCGCGAGGTTATCCGTGGACGCAGCCTGCATCTCCGCAAACGAGATCCTTGACAGAATGCAACTCAGCTCCGTTAGCACGCGAAGACACGCACGCTGCTCTTCGACCGAGGCACGCGCTGCGTACGCACGGAGTCGCGAGCACGTATCTTCCCACTCGCGACACGACCCCACGATCCGCACCGCCTCGCCGATCTTCGTAATATTCCGGTGCGCATCGGCATCTTCGTCTTCCTCAAAGCCAACACGTACTAGTGATGCCGCGGGCCCGGCAGCCGGTGGCGGGTGCGAAACCAGTGGCCGCGCCTCTATTGCTGCACTTCTGGCGCGGGCACGCTGTTCAGATTCCTGCGCGAATTCGAGTGCAACGACGTCACGGTAAAACTCAAGGTCACCACCGCTTGAAGAGGAGCTGCTGCTCGAATCGCCACCAGGCCGGTTATGTCTCGGTGCGCCAGCGGAGCTGATAGGGGAGAGGTGGCGGTGGGGGATGAAGACGCTACTACTATTTCTATTGGTTCTATCCCACTCTCCCGTCGAGGTCGGAGAAGACAGCACACCGCCGGTGGAGCCGGGCGATGCGGGCCCTGGCAGCAAGCCATACTCTCTTGCCTCTGCGTCGCTCGCAAGCACGACAATTGCCAGAGAGTCTTGGCGCGGCGGGTCGCGCCGCGGCCCTGGTCCAGCAGGAGCTTCTTCTTCTTGTACAAGTTCAAGTTCCAGCACTTCTCCTGCTCCTGACTGGGGGGGCTGCTGCATGTTGACAGAAGTGCTGTCATTTCCCACGGCATTAATATCCTGTGCAGTGCTGGATGTGGACGACGAGGATGGCAGTCCAGTGCTGAGCCAGGTGAAATGCCGTCCAGTGCTGAGCCAGGTGAAATGCCTATGCCCCATAATGGGAGCGGAGAATCCCGCAAGGTGCCTGTGAAAGTCGGCGGTTCGCGGCCGCGCAATTTCATCTCGGTCGCCTGTGCCAGTTCCTTCACCGTCCACGATTGTCTCGTCCGAACCTCCAACCATTCTCCGCCACCAATCTTGCGCGAAAAGATCAAAGCGCCGTCGGTTCGATGGCTCCACCCGTGACTGCGACCGCGCGCCGTGCCCCGGAGGCGCGTGAGACCTACTTGTTAGCGTTCCGATAGCTGTCGCTGGGCGCGCAGGTGGCAATAATACGGGATCTCCATCATGTCGTCGCCGTGGCGTCTCCAGTGAAGATTCGTTTCCCACACCATCAATGGCGATGTCAACGCCAGCACCGTCATTCGTTTCATTTGCATTGCCACGACTTTCCGTGGCGGCCCTCATCGCAGCAGAAGCCGCCGGCGAGGGTGGCGGCAGCACGACAGGGTACCCATCTTCCGGAATCGGATTCGGGCCTCGATCGGAGAGGAAGTCGGTACGAGAACGAGGAAGACGAGAAAAGTCGTTCCACCCAAGTACAGAGGAAGTTTGTTCAGCCTGAGGGCGTGCGGAGAAGAGCTCACTCCACGACCACCCTACCCAGGGGCCGAGAGTTTCCGCTGTGGATGCCGCTGCGGAATGGGTGTAGCTCTGACGCCGTGCCGCAGATCCCGCTTCACGTTCTTGTTGCTGAGACCAAGTGCTCACCGTGAGGACCTGATTGCAGTCACGATGTGAGGTACGCGTGGGGGTGCAGACTTCTACAACGTTGAGGGACGCGCACCAACAAAAGAAAAACTTGCATATCGTAATGATGAAGAAAGTAGTTTTGTTTAGAGCAACAAGAGGACTCGTCGTCGCAAAATTATTTCCACGTTCGGTCTCTAGTCTGCGCTTGATTTATTACGTCTTCTGCGTTCGCTCTTTCGATCTCGGGCTGTAGTACTCCGTTCTGGCGTCCAAGCGGCCACGACTGTGAGAGAAACTGCCCGACAGCAGCCTTCGGTGACTGCGGTACCGGCTCGCCCGCATACCGCCTTTCGAATAACGGCTTTCCAGGCGCAGCCCCCTCCGCGCAGCACATGCACATTACGTCGTTTTCGTCTTCGTCTCCAGTTTTTTCAGCACTCCCAACGTTCTCCTGCGGCTGCTCGCTGCTCCCGCTTGTCCTCGTCCCGGCGGAGGCTGCACTTCCACTGGCGGACGCATAGGCACCAGTCGCGTATCCTCCAGCAGTCTCGTCATTGCACGCGCTGCCTTCTCTCATCTCCTGTCCCCGGCATTGAATGCACGTTCGTCTTTTTGCGCGATGCCGAGCGTTCGATGAAGGCCCAGGCGGGAGCGGATGCGAGTCGGAGGCACCGCGAAACCCGGCCAAAGCGCCGTAAGATGTCGCTATCTGCGCTGTACTGTGGAAACAGACAAAGAGCTTCGACATATTTTTTGACGATCTTTTTGTTGACTTAAACTTCAAGTTCTACTGTAACTATAGTCCTGCTGATACGACCGTCTAGGCCAATCAAGGAGGTGGAGCAGCAGCTAGGCGGGGAGCTGCATTTATTATGTCAATCATACTTTGTTATAGTTCTTCAGGCTAGTTGTAAAGTACTATTCAGACTTGGACGTCCTTGCTCTGAATCTGATGAGAAACGGGCAAAGCCGAACAGTCGAGCGAAAGCCAAAGCCAAACTGCACTGCACTAAGAAGTACTAATAGTTTTATTTGACACCACGAGCAGGAGAAGAACCGGAGGGACGACCGGATGCACGCGTCGCCACGTTTCTTTGCTTGGAAACATCTTAATCTTTCAAGAAACAGAAAGTCAAATAAACGATCATTTTTCTGTAAAGCAGGCTGATCTTCTCCTTGATCTTGATCTCTAGACGGGTGCGTGTCGTTGCTAGCACTCGCCGAACATATCAGACTCTCGTTGTCGTAGTACTCTGTCTTCTAGAGCCTAGTACGGCTACACGCTGCACTGGTACTTACAGCTACACGCTGGACTGGTACTTACTTGTTTCTGTTTTGTTTTCTCCAACCTCACCCTGTAGCCTATGTGCTTATGCTTCCTGTTCCGCAAGCACCTCATCGATTTTTCTGTTTATTACAGAGAATCCGTAGCTTTTTGCCTTTTCGTACGCAGAGGTCAGCATTTCTTCGATCATCTCCCGGTCTCGCTGGTTAGCGAGGTCTGCGCCCGGGGATGAATCTGAGTACAGCTCCCTTACTCTCCGCGCGATTGCCACGGCCTCGTCCATGGTAGAGAAGTACAAGAAGTCCTTTCCAGGCTCGAAGTAGTCCTCCAGCAGACCCCAGTGGTCGCGTCTCACCAGATTCAAGCATCTTCCCAGCGCCGCCTCGATCCCACGGGCCTTCAACTGGGGAAACAGCGTCACTGGAAGCTTCGAAGGGTACCCGAGCCTTGTCGAAGTTGTAGGTGAAGATGTCGCGGCAGCCGCTACATCACCCGCAGAAAAGCTCTTCAGTCGGTACTGCTGCTTCCAGTCCGCGAAGGAGAGCGCCTCGTAGCGCTTTCGTTCCGTCTTGATCGGATTCTCCGCGGAGTGCTTCGCGATGTCAGTCAGTTTCAGAGTCGCGGCGGCGCTACTGAATGGTGAAGGTGTTCCTGCCGCAGACAGAGGCGCAGGCGACGCTCGTTCCCTAGTACCAGCTGTCCGTTCCTCAAACAGGTCCCGAAACAGCATGTTCTGGACTTGCCCGTTTTCCAATTCCACCTGCTTCCGGAGCCACTTCACGACGAAGCTTTCCTCCCCGAACCGGAAGTGCATCTGCAGGAGGTTGTGGGTGTAGCACACCCTGGCGTCGTTGTACAAAGCGTACTTCGCGTCGTTCGTCACTTCGTCCGCCTTCTGGACAAAACTCAGCTCGACGCCGTTCCTCGCGAACTCGCGGAGGTAGTTTGGGCCCATGTAGATGGAAGCTAGGCGCTCCTGGGAATGCCCGAACACGCGGAACCGGAGGGGCGGGGACGACGTGCGAAACTGCAAAGATGGAGCAGTTTGCGACTCTCCTTCACGACCACCTGGCGGATCATTTTTCTGGACAATGAGCGGCGTTTCCTGGTCCTGATCCTCAGGCTGCACGTTCGAGGACTTTTTCCTTTCCGCTTCACTTAAGCGCGAGAAGCCTCCTCCTGCACCTGGTGTGTTGAGGTCAGGGTCCTCGTCAGCATCGAGTCGCAGTCTGCCGTCACTACCCACCGCTCCCGGCACGAACATCTCCCTCTGGTGCTCCATCATGCAGTTGCCTGCGTAAAACAGATCCACATCTCGCTCCCGCATCGTTTTGTGCACAACCGCCTCGCGCTTTACCCGCTTCGTCTCGTGGAAAGTGCCCTTGAAGTGGTCCTCGTCATCCTCGAACCCAAACTCGTCCGTCTCACTTACAAACACGTTCTTCGTCGGATACGGAATTTGGAAAAACTTGAGTCTCTGCTCCCAAGCGGGACGGGGACAGGTCCGGAGACCCTCTTCATCCTTCTCGGTCCTCGATGTCATCTGCGACGTCAGTCCGACGTGATCCAGCAGCTTGTGCGTGAACGGACACAGATACAGCACGTGCGTCGGGTAGAACCCAATCCTGTCGAGCATGCGAAGCATCTCGACGTGCATGGTCCGGTGGAACAGCCGCCAGTAGCTCGCGTGCGGCAGATTCAACAACGTCGCGATCGGGTCGAGCCTGAGGAAGTGTGAGAGCCAGCTCTGCGACAACCGTCGATCACCATCGTTTCCACCAGGCCCGGACCCCGGGGAGGACGCAGAAGCCGCGGGCCGTCCGGATACGCCTGCTACGTTTTTGTTCTTCATCTCCTTGATCTGCTGGCTCGTAGGACTGAGCGTGCTGGATAAACTCGCACTGGTCATCAAGGTCCCTGTAGTACCGCCGCCGAACGGCGCGCCGCTCGTATCGGTGAACGTCGCTGTGTGCTGGTTGGTGAGCGCCTCCCCCGGACTAACGTCGATCTCCGAGGGGGGTGGCGCTCCGACGGCCGCTGATGTCCTCGCGGAAATAAAGCCCGCGGCTGCAGCCGCGGTAGCATTATCGGCTGGCGCTCTCCTCTGGAGCATCTTCTGCCAGTTCCTGCCCACGGCTCTCCCGTCGTAGTAGTTGTGGTGCTCTAAGCGTCCCAACTGCCGGCCACTCGGCCTTTCCGCATCGAAGGAGAAAGCGGTTCCAGATCCGATCATCCGCATTGCAGACTCTCGGTCGGCGTACCAAGACTCGTAATCGAGCTTCTTGCGCAGCCGAGCGCCTTTCTTCTCCTCGTTGTGCGCCGCACGGTACTCACGCGGCAGATGGAGCTCGTGGTCCAGAATGCTCATGGAGCAGGTATCCACCTGCCGCGGCGGAGAGGTAGTTGCTGGGTTCTCATCTCTACTTGTACTTTCTGCTGGAATTATTTCCTCGTCTGCTTGTTCGGCGTTTTCGTCTCCCTGCGCGATCCATGGGTGTCGCGAGCGCCAGATGTGTTCCGCGATCAGGCCGTAGTCCGATCGTTTCTCAGTTCCCCCGTTGAATTCATCGACGCGATACAGATCAGTCAGCGGCAGTCTACTCGGAGGTCTCAAAGATGTTCTCTTCCCACCTGACGGCGCGCCCCCGCCCGCCTCGCTCGCTGAAAGCTTCGCGGGAGAAGTTGTTTGCTCGTTGACCACGACATCCTCGTCTCCTTCTACGTCGAGATCGTCGTACCGCAGTCCTCTCGTCGAGAACGCCCACAGATCGAATTGAGGGATCTCATAGTCCACAAGCACTTTGTTCTGAAACAGCGCGTTCCTCTGCAGAATTCCCTGGATGTACTCGATTTCTTGCTTGGTCGGCCCCGGCTTCGTGTTCAGATCCGTCATAGCCATCACCGCGAACAACTCCTGCACGCAGTACTGCCACGCGAAGTTCCCCAGGACGACGAACGTGGAGGCGGAAGACCCTTGTCCGCCCGGGCACGAGAGGCTCTCCTTCGCGAGAGCGTAGTCGGGCGCGTACTTGTGGTTCTCGTTGAGGTAGGTGCACACCAAGGAAAAGTGGCCGGCCCGCTGCATGATAAACTCGTTCAGCCTCTCGAAAGGAACGATGTCCCGGTCCTCCGAATCGACGGAATCCTGGACGCCAAGCTCGTCGCGCCTGTGATCCGATCCGTTCATCGACCGATTGATTCGCGAGCGATAGAAAAAAGAAAGTCCACTCATAGTCGTTCGATCCGCATCCGCATCCGGACCAGTGTGAAAGAATGCTGGCTCTCGCTGCTACATTCTAGGCTTCGGTTACTTCACAGATTCGCTTCGTTCTGCGCTCTTCTTCATCTTTGGAGGACTAGCAAAAATGAGATCGAAATCGCTGCCGGACAAATGCAACTGCTTGGTGTTAGACTTAGTAGAACAGCATAGCATCAATCCATCCCGGATGATATACGTTGAATGAGATCACCGTGTCCTTGGTTTTGAGAACCACCACATGGTCGAGGCGCTCTGGAAGTTTGGTCCGAATCCCATGGTCATCACCCGTTTCTGCGAGCTCGAGAACACTTCTCGTCCGCGGTCGCACCACTTCAGCTGCGGCGCCAGTCGGTAGTGCGCCACTACCAGTCCCCGACAGTTCTCCACCGCGAACATGCGGCGCCTGGGCTCCCACCCCCGCAGCCGCTCGCTGCGCTCCACGTTCCGCGTCCAGAGGTGGGTGGCCTCAACCACGCTGCCGCACGGCCCCATGCTGTTCAGCATCTGCGCGAGTGTCGAGTTTAGCGAGTACGGACTGGTCACGTCGGGCGGCGGCGCGCCCGGCGTCATGTCGTCTGCGCGGCTTCGCGGGTGCTGTGCGTGATCCTCGGCGCCATCGTACCGCACGCCGGCTTTACTTCTCGCAGCCGCAGATTTCGCGTCGTCGTCGTCCGGCTCCTGCACCTCTACTTCCTCGAGCCGCTTCTTTGTGATGTCGGCGTAGAAGTGTACCCCGATGCAGTCCCCCGGCTTTGCGGGCTTGTGCACGCGCATGAAGGTCCAGCCCGCGTGCGAGTACTGGGGAGGGGAAATCTGCTTCTCCTCCATCAGCGACGCAGAATCGTGGAAGTTGAGGAAAACCAACGAAAACATGGCGCGGACGAAGAAGCGGAGTTGCAGCGACTCGATAAACTGGTTCGCGTGCCCGTGGTAGCAGAAATCCTTGGACCACAAAGTGATCCCGTCGGACTCCGACAGGGAGCCACCGAGCAGAGTTTGAGCAACGGTCGACATGATTCTCTCTTTGGCGAGTCAGGGATACGCGCCGAGCCCGTGCGGCCGCTGCTCGTGCTCGTCGAGAGGACCACTACTTCACATCACAATTGTACGGGCTTCTCGTGTGGAGGTAAGATGTTAGAGTTAGATGAGTGTAACTGTAAGTGATTTCCTTTATATTCCGTTTTGTTTATCTACTTTGCGGAGTATTTCATATTTGTTGCAGCACGACCACGACTTCCGACGACCTTATGTTGCGCAAGCACACAACGATCTGCTCGTCAACATTTTGTTCCGGCTACTTACGACCTCTGCTGCAGAAGGAGCACAACGTCACTGACTACTTTCTGACGTCGGTACGGGTATGATCATCCGTTTCCGAACCCGAAGTTGCATCTACTATAGCTCCGCAACAGACGGTAATGGTTCTAGTTCTTCTTGTTCTTGTTCTTTCTTTCGATACTGCACTATCACTTCGTACTTCACTACTTTTTTACTAGTAAGCTTCGTCTCGGTCTCGACGTCGTCGTCGAGGATTTTCTTATTTTTTTTTACTTGACCGTGTCCGTGCTTCCCAGACTACTGCCTGCAAGCATCGATCTGGTAACGATCTCCCTGCGAATTCACCTCCTACCGCCCTACACTTCTCCAGCTTCACCTTCGTCAAAAAACACTACTACCACCGTCATGTCGTGCAAATGCGCCGCGGTTGTCCCATGATTCGCCGCGCAGCTTGCCGCGCTTGCAAGGTTTAGCAGGGCATCGACTGCTTTCTCGGCCAACGTAGTTTTTTCCGCCACGGAAGACCGCACGGCAAACGGGAGCATCATGGGGGCACGTAAAGAACTTCCAGCCCCTCCCCCGGCTGCAACAGCAATACTCCCGGGTAGCATCGACCGAGCTGATGTTGGTAGCAGGCTCGGACTCGATGTCAAGCCCAAAGGACCGCCACCGAGTTTGGATGTGGCCTTGGCGGCGTGTGGCCACCGGTTTTGCAGCATCGACGTGGCCGACGGCGACGGCGACGCGATGACGCTAGGACTCGTCGATGCAGGTCCAACAGTGGATAGCTCTTTGGGTTTTGAAGCGAAAGCGCCCCCGCCCGCAGTTGCATCTATTCCGACTGGAGGGTGTCTATCTGGAGACCCCTCCGTGTCGTCGCTATTACCACCGGCAGCAACAGGTAGTACATGATTGAAGTTATCCGGAGCGCTGTTGGGATCTCCCCCGGCTCCGTTGTTTGCTGCGTTCAACTTCTTCTGAGCCACTGCGAAAGCGGCCTTTGCCATAGCCGCCATGCCGGAAAGTTTGTTCGTTCCGCCGCCCAACCGCAAACCTCCCATGCCCATTCCGGGTGACGCTCGCAAACCGCCGCCAGTTGTTCCCGGAAGCGCCTCGCCTGCGCTTGACACGCCGCCTCCGGAAATTCGCTTGAGGCTTTCTGTCCGCAGCAGATCGGAAACCACGTCCACCGCCTGAGAGTTGCTGACGCACGCGAAAAACCCTCGGCTGGCTAAAATCGCGAACCGTACTTGGTTTCTTTTTATGCCGCCGAGCGCGGTAATTTCCGGCTCCGCAATCACGCCCACCTGCGATCCCACGCTCGCGCCGAAGCAGCGGGACACGCGCATGCCTGGCGCCGCGATGTCGTCGCTGATCCACAGGCGTGGAGGTCCGCAAGCCGTTTGTGAATCGAGCTTGAACGGTTTGATCACGACGGTGGGATGCCGTTTCTCGATGCGGCGCCGCTCCTTGGAGTAGTGGGTCAGGACATGGTCGCGCGAAAGCGGTATGGGCAAGACGGCACCATCGCGCGGCGGCGCTGGCCGCGCTCCTTCTCCGCCAAACGATCGCGTAGTCAAAGGAGGCACCACGACGGCGCTCGCAGCGAGATCAAATGAGACTGCGTTCGATGGAGCGCCGCTCACACGCGTTCGGGATGGCGAGGTCGATGGAGCATAGGAGCTTGACCGATCCCCTGCTCCCAATTCGTGACTGGCTCCAACTTCTGCAAGAATTCCGCATGTTTCATTCTTCCGATCGTCCCGGCCGTCCGCCCCAGTTGTAGATGGTCCTCCTGCATCTTGTTCTGCCGCCATGGGAGTCGGCTCCTTGCAAAAGCCGGCAACGCAGCGGCAATCGCCGAGGTTCGCGCAATACAGATGACCCCCACAAGAATTCGAGGAACGTGGGTCGTTTCCCGCCTGCTGCTTCGAGATCGGCGTCGCCGAAGAAGAAGTCGCAATGTCCGTCGAGCTGCTTCTAACCGCCAGGAGCGCGACCGCCGTGCAGCCCGAGAAAGTGATGTCCACGTTGCTCAACTGCATCAAGTCCGCACTCGCACGCGAGAACGTGCGTTGAAGGTGCTTGATGACGACGGAGTGCTGTGGCGCTGATGCTGATGGCACAAACGGGAGAACCTGTTCGCTGTTGCCGTAGTACTGTACAAAGCGCCGGGCCATGAAATCCGCACACTCCTTCCCCGCGAAGCCAAAACCAGAGAACACAACGAACAAGTCCCAGTGCGCGTGTTGGATGACGAGGAAGCTTTCCTGCTTCTGCTTCGGTTTTCTTGTCCTCCTCCGGGCCACACCTGCCTTTTTCGGTGTCGCCGGAACAGCTCCCCCGGAAAGAATCGTGGCCAAGGGAGGATTATGATGGTCACCTCCAGAAGCACCAGCTCCGAAAGAAGATGGCGAGTTCGCGAGAACGGGACGCGTTAAGGCCGATATCGGAGAGCCGCTGGGCCGTACGTGAGCGTGGCTACCAGCATTTGCTGTCCCTCCGGTATTCTCGGCAGCGCCTGACATTCCTGCAGCAGCGGCTCCGGACACGCGTGTCCTCTGCGCCGCTGTCGCTGCGCTCCTCCGGGACCCCGTTGCACCGTCACAGGCTGCAGCCTCGAGTATCGGAGACGGACCACCCCCACCTGTTCCCGCGGTCACAAGAATCGGATCCGTTCGGAGCTGTTCGTATGCGCACAGCGCATCCAAGGCGCCCGGCTTCGTCTTGCAGCAGAAGCTCGAAACCCATCGCCCTTCGTTTTTCCGCGACAAGGCGTCCGCGAAATCGCCACTCCTCCACACGCGCACCGAAGGCTCCGCATGCGCCTCAGCATGCTTTGCTTGTTTCCGACCACGGTAGGCCGTCAGCGTCCGGGAAGCCAGTGGTGCCGGCATCGCATTCTCGTAAAGTGAGACGACGAACGTAGAATGAATTTGGTTTCAATGTTGAAAAATAAGCGCGCTCAAAAACACAAAGTGCTTGCACGTAGTACTTAAGTTCTCTTCCAAAAAGAAAAACTGTTCTGAGTTAGTACAACTAAAAAACGACCTACGAAGACGGATTTGGCACTCTTCGATGTCTCAAAAATTGCAGTCGAACACAAGCCGCCGCTGCTGCTCCTGCTGAGCCTGAGCAACTCCGACTCAGAGGAGTCAGCACGTAGTTCTGTTTACTTTCATTGTTCGTTGTGTGACGTCTGCGGGCAAAGAACTGTATACTTCCGAGAACGAGAAAAGAGATAGGACTTTCGTGCGTGATTTTCGCTTATCAAACCCGAAAACCATGCACGAAAGTAATATCCCAGAGACGTTCTGGCCCAGAAGGATTCAAGGCCGACATCAAATTCATTCGTGGTAACCGAGAGATTCTCAATGAGTTCCACTGCTCGGTGTCGCACGTTATCAATCACAGCACCTCGGAATAAAATCGATTTCGTGATGAGGATGTAAACGAATATCTCTTTGATGTACCATAACCGTATAAAAAATCGTTAGATCGTCAAGAAAATAACGGCTGCTGAAGTAAGAAGAAAGAATCGTAGCAAGTAATGGATAAGAAGAGGCAGCACAGAGAAGGACGATGAGAGATTGAGAGCGATCGGGTCGAAGATGATCGAGCTTGTCCGCGACAACTGTACGAGTCTCGCCACCGTTGCGTAGCTTCCCAGCGATCCCAATCGTAGTCGTGGCATCAGTACGTATACGTGAAGCCACGTGATAGTTCTTGCTCTCGCTTTGCGGCTCCGCAGGGCAGCGGCCATAAAAGATTGCTCAATCATGTGCAACGACTTCGTACAGAATCGGGTGGAAGCAGGTCTCTCGGGATATGAGTAGCTACGTAAAGCTCTCTCACGCACACTAAAAAATTCCGTATTCAAATTCACAGCTTGTGCGCTGCGAAGACGGGCGAGACAGGAGGAAAGAAGAGTGTAAGCTGTTGTCCCAGCAAAATACCGGCGCTCCTGGTGCGACGAAGGAGTGAGAGATATCTTTGTACTTCTCGCCCGCTAGAACGCACTCAAATCGGTTTCGGCAACTAACCCCAATCTCACCGGTCTGTTACTGCGTTGATGCCGACGCCGCGAAGCAAGCACTCTTCTTCCGAATTTTCTCGCAACTCCACGCGCGCACTTGCCGTAGCCTGCACATACAAACATGGTAGTATCACATGGTGGCTAAAGAAGGTCGCTTAGCCGCTGTACGGCGTGCAGAGGCCCGAGGCGTTGCCGGCTCCGGAGGCGACAACCAGCCCGATGATAAGGCCGTACAGACCCAGTGCCTCCGCGAAGATCAGAATCAGGATCATGCCGACAAATAGGCGGGTCTGTTGTAGTCAGTGTTGAACTACACGGCATGCTCATGCAGTGTCGAATTATGAACAGAATTCCGAAGAAAAGCACATTTTCAGAACCAAATGTAAACCCCTCCGCAAACGAGAACGATATGATGACAAATTCTAAATAATTTAGATTTTTTACCTGCTGTGCGTTCGCGCGCACACCGGCGTCACCGACAATTCCGATTGCGAGTCCGGCAGCTAATGAGCTCATGCCAACCGTCAATCCTGCTCCGAGGTGTGCGAACCTATGAATGCAGTCATTGTGAAGTAATTCTCTTGCGTCGCTGGTGCCTCACAGCAATGCTACTTCACACATCAGCCGGAGCCGCGCTGGAAAAATCTAAATCGATAGAAAAAGCTAGAAGTAGTAGAAGTAGCTAGAGATATGGAGTTTTACTTCTGTCAAGCTTCCACTACTGTCGGGCCAGCAGATCGAGCTTCCACAATCGTACCAAACTAAAGACGGCAAGCAGGCAGCTAAGGTATCCGCCTGTTCCAGGAAAGACAATAGAAGTACCCTTGGTAGGCGGAGTACTTTGCTGGCTCGTTGAGCTTCTCGTTGATGATCACGCTTGTGATAAGTCCGTAGATACCTGTGGACGGCGAGGATTTTTTGAGATCATGTCTTTTTCTTTTAGGTGCGCTTCGGGAAGCATGGAAAATGAAATTATGAGGGAGAGGGTCTGATGTAATCATCTGCATAAATAAACTGGCTCTGGTCCTACGTCCGTCGACAAAAAAAAATGGTGCTGGTAATTTGATAACTACCGAGCACACCCGCCATGACAACTGGAATGATGGACTTCATCATCAGCTCAGGTCTCAGTACGCCCATGGACATGATTCCGACGCCGCTCTTTGCTGTCCCATATGCGGCACCTGAGTGAAATCGAAAGAGGATTGATTGAAGAAACAGCAAAAAAAACAATAACAAAGCAAGATGAGAGGAAGTGGATTGTACCGAGGTTTGCGAAAACGATTGCGGACGTAACGCCCATGAAGCCGAAGAAGCTGCTGGTCGGGTCACACGGAACGACGGTCATCTTGCCAGGGTTGCTTTGGTAGCGAAGGCCACGTATTAGTTTCTTTTTCCCAACAATGAGGGCGAAATATCAATCGCTATGTGTTGTGTGTGACCGCAAATTCAAATTCATTGCACTTGACCTTGAGAACAAGTTGTTGATATTACCTTCACAATCAATATATCTTTGTAAATTTTTTCTTCTTTCACTGTAGATGTAGTTCCACCGCTGCCAGCGCCAGGAAGAAAAAACACCTCGTGCGAGCACCGAGAGGCAGCGACCTGTCGGGGGGACCCAATCGATCGGAAAGGTGCAGAAGATACCCTGACGCGAATCAACTGCTTCGCGCCTGGTATCGGTCGACGCGAACGCGAACGCGCGAGAACCTTTTTTCTTTGTGCTCGTCAGAAATAGTGTAGAATGCAGTCGCAATAAAGCGCTTCCAAGAACACCTTTGAGCCTACAACTACCACTTCTCGCCGCGAAGAGGGTATGTTCAGGCATCGTTTATTTGCCGAGCTGCCGGTGCGCGGCAGCGCAATTGCAGCAACAAATGCAAATCAGCCACGAGCTCCAAAACATAAAAAGAGCTGTCTCGCTCTGTCTCGTCCGGGCTAGCTTTTCCCACGCAAAAGAGCATTCCTCCCGGACGGCCATCAAGAACGGAATTTCCCTCAGTATCGGCGCATCCGCGCCATTTTACTTGTAAGGGAGGAATCTTCATCGAGTTCGTCGAGTCCTTGAATTTTATTATTGTGGAAATCACCACGCTAATTTTACCAGCTCTGCAAGCTCTGCTAAAAATTTCATCGCCGACCACGTTTATGTGTGTAGGCCAATGTTGACGAGCACGTCAACATTGTGAAGATCGCTTGGTAACTTCAATGTCGCGGCGCGCGGCCGCTGTTGCTTGTCTTCCTCATCTTACAAGCAACGTTCTTCTATCTCACTTTTTCTTCTTCCCTCCTTTCTTCGCGGCTTTTGGCTTTTTGTCTGCCGCGGCTGCTGCTGCCATCTGCTCAACGAGCTCCGCATTGGTAAACGAACGCGGCAAAGAACTCAACTCTGTCTCGAGGAAGGCGACACAGTCCCATGCCCCGAACTGCTTTGCCCAGTACGCTGCGTTATGGCCATCGACGTCGATCTCGTCGACAAGCGCCTTACACTTTTGATTTTTTGCCAAGATTTGTAATATCCTGACTGACGGCGACGCGGGCGCGGATTTCGACGAATCCGATGCTCTGGCCGCCGTTGGTTGCGGGGCGCCTGGCATATTTGTTTTTTTATCATCAAGCTCGAATATAGGGATCGACTTCGAGGACATGGATACTCGGGTAAACGTTCTTTCCACCAATGTCAATCTCACTCTAATATAAGTACGTCAACCCAGCACTTCTTCTTTGTTTAGAATGAACGTGCATTACATTTGTCGTGTAAGTACAACGGCCGCATACCAGCTCGTCCTCCGCCGCCTCCGCTTAGCATTGCGCCGCTACCGCCTCCGCCGATATGATCGGGCAGTACCGCCAGGTGCCATACGTTTTGCTCGCTCCGGTTCAAGAAGCCGACCTCCACCCGCGGCTGCGTCAGTAGGTAGCGCACCACGTCCGCGTTTTTTTCCACTACGGCGAGGTGCAAGCAACTCCGCCGCGCGCATCGGTCCGTCTGGTTCACATCTGCCCCGTACCTCAGCAGGAGTTTTAGCATCTGCAGACAGCTCTCGGGGTTGTCGTAGTCCCAGTGTGCGATTCGCTCGTACAGGACCCCCGACCCGGTGACCGTACGCGCCGTCCTCGCGCTTGCCTGCTCTTGGTCGAGCAGAGATTCGACCACGTCGTACAACTCCTCGGTCGCAGGCTGCGTCACGTAGTACAGCAACAGCTGGTCGCCCATTGTGATGCAGTTTTTGTATTTTATTGCGTGTGGTAGAAGATTGATGCGGTAACACGTGGTAGTGGTACTGGTAGGGGGCCAAGTTGTGATAGCAGACTTGGAAACGAAAGAGAAAGCGCAATCGCCTTCCTCGAGCTACTTTTTTAGGTGAGATGGATAAGGTCGTAGAATGACGTAGACGTGCAGAAAAGCGGCACCCCATGTCGAGCGAAGTACTGCCTTGGAACTGTCGAGGCCGAGCGCCAATGCATCTTCCCTCATCTGCTGTTCACCTGCAGCTCTCTCGACAGCGACTGCTCAGTGGGTTTCTACTGCGGAGTAAGTAGCCGATTGACACGACAACGACGCGGTAGGTGGTTCTGATTGAAACGACCACGCGCTAGGCTAAGTGGAGCACGACGTCGACGGCGGGTTAAGATCAGCGGCGTATTGCTGGTGTTGATATATTCTACTTGTACGTAAACACGTAGTTTTCCGCACGCACACGCAGGGTAAAACCCCAACAACTCACTGAGCGCGGAGGTGTGCGTAGGTGTAGCTGTCGACGTGAAATGATTGATTCTGCTCCTATGTTGTCTTGCCACAAAATACTACATCTCGAAGGTTTATTTCCTCGACGAATCTTTCATGATGGGTGACGAAGATGGGGAACTTCTTCATCGATCTTGAAGTAATGCAATTAGTGAGGAGAAATGCCGTTGTTGCTTGCAGGGATCGATGGGGTGAGTGGTCGTGCATAATCCTCGTGACCGTAGTGGTCACACCAGTCATCGCCTCTTATTTATTAAGTATTGCTATTGTGCTTGATATATGATTGTCTTCCGAATAAACTACAAAAACAAAAAATTGGGCGGCATTAGTATTCGTGATGTTGCTACGTTAGCCTTAGCTTCTAGCCGTAGCCTAATTCTAGTATCCTGACCGTTACCTTTATGTTTGCGCTCACGTCGGGAGAGCGTGGCCTACTGCTCTATTCCGCCGTTGGCTTGCAGATGCTTCCGGTGTCATAAAAAAACCTCCTTTAATCTTTGAGAAAACCATCAAAAAGTCTCAAGGCCGCCGCCGCCCAATTCCTCGTCGTACCTACATCTCATCAATTTCTCATGTTCATCCTGTTCCACTGTGCGACGGTTATCGATATCGATCGCTCGAGTGCGACCGGGGCTCGCCATTCGACTCGGGCTGCGGCTCCTGGGTTGATGTCCTCAGACTTTGACGACGTGACGACGTTCGACTTTCTCGACCCCGTGAAGATGACGCCCTTTTCGCGTACATCCTCGCTCTTGCACTTCTATTACTGGCACCGCCAGCGCTGGTTGCGCGGCCCCTTGTAGGGGCCATCCGCTTCGGTTTCCTTCTGCCGGTCGTCCGCCGAGCCCCAGCTTCGCTGGTCGGGTTGAATGTTTGCAGTCCCTCCCCGGACGCCATCCGCGAGCCCATTCTTGCGTACTCGTGTCCGCTTGTTGTTCCGCTGGTATAGCCGGAACCGGATTGCGACGCTGCAAAACGCGCAGAGCCCCTGGCCTGATGCGAAGACGAGGACCCCTCCATCTGGCTATCGTATTCAGATGCAAAGCCCGATGAGTCCTCGATCTGGTCCGCATACTGGTTTTTGTGCCGTATCGGTGGCACGTACTCCATTTGCTCCTCGGCTCCCGACCCATACTCGTCGTCCTCCCCCGACTCTCCGCCGCAAGCATGTGACCCGACGGTGCCGCAGATTGCCGCCACCACAATTACGCCGACGACAACGACCACGGCAATCACCCAGCAGGCACAACGCTCTTCCCCCTCCAGTTTCTTTTCATCTGCTTTTCTTTCTTTTTCAGCGTCGCGCCACTCCGAAGATGAGATTCGGTCTTCCTTTCGCTTTCGCGTCGTGGTAGAGGTGCTGGTCGAGGATTTTGGCTGCCCTTCATGCTCATGCTCTGGATCTCCTTCTTTCCGCGTCCTGCCTGATTCCCTTTCCCTTTCCCTCGCCGAGTCTTTGTCGCTCTCCCCTTCGGATTGCTCCCTTTCATGCTCGTGCTGCCTGCGCGCGCTCGCAGGTGCTGCCGCTGCGGCACCTCTTTCTGGCGGTCGTTTCGTGGTCGCAGCGGATTTTGAAGGGTCTGGCGTCTTCTCGTCCTTCCTAGTCTGGGGTTTCGCCGAAGTTTCTGCTTCACCTTCAGGAGCATCATGATCACGCGCTGTCTGTTGTCTGTTTCCGTCAGCCTCCTCTTCTTCGACGTCGCGTTCCGGCGAGACTTCGTTGTAACGGTTCCGAATATCGCTCCAGTCTTGTGTTTGTGTAGACCCGGAAGGTTCTTCTTCGGTACCGCTCTGGAGGTACGGGGACTGTTCTCTCGATGACTTCGATAGTACCGCTACTTTTTTCATCTGGTTGCTTGTTTGCGTCGGCGAATCATGCTTCCTTTTCCGTGCGGACGAAAGAATGAAGGACGCCGACCCCCCATGCTGCGACTGCCCGTGCCTCGCACTCGTTCCCACACGAGTGGAACCGGTTACGCTTGCCCCCGCGAGAAATCGATGTTCGTGGGGGTTCTGTAGTTCGTTCGCGCTCTTGACGTGAAAAGCACTGACGCGGAAAGCATCGCAATGCCAACCCTGGTTCTCGGGGTCGTAGTAACCGCTCCAGTACCATGACGCTTGCGCCCACCATAAGCCTCTTCTGGGCAGCATTACTCCTATGCGGGCCCTCGTCGTGGTGCCACCTGCGCCGAACTTATTCGGGACAGTCATCGTCTTCGATGTAAAAGGTAGCTGGCCGCCGTGGTACTCTTGGAGGCTCCTACAGCTTCATACATTGTGTTCGTGGTGTTTGAAATCACATTCATTTATCATTCCTCTCCGCGGCAACATAAATCAATGACTATTGTTGAAGTAGGGGTAGGCGAAGCCGATGCTGGATTCCCTAACGGGCGCGAGGGAGCGGAGTGAATAAGTCACCCCTCCAAAAATGAAATATAACGAACTTCATCTACCTTCACGACTACCTCGGCTGCACTCTTGGACGCGTTGGCCGTCATTCAGATTCAGAGCAATCTAGTGGACCAGCGCCGGGCTTCAGCAAGACTGCCGAGAAGTTGGAGAACAAAGAACAGAGAGCCTGCACCAGCTTAGCGAATGTCTGAGCGTGAGGCGGACAAGAGAAAGCGAATCTTCAATCACATGACGAAGCATGTACTCATCATGCATAGTACGATGCATAGTACGAGGACGACGATGAAGAACGACGACACGCATGGATGTGGTTTCAACGACGAGAACAACCATCCAACGAGAGGACCGAAAAAACAAAAACGCGGCACCGAACCAAATCAATGTTACGATGACGTCACCACGACGAAGACGAGCAAAATCCTCGCACGAGGACGGAGTGCGTCGACCGACACACGCTATAACAGTACGACCGAAAGAACAAGCAGGCGTGGTGTGCAAGTGTTGCTCCCGAACTCCGGTTTCAATGTATTGTTTGACCACTACACTTAATGCAGTTCCTGATTCTGTACCTGTTCCACTACAACGTTCTTCCTAGAAGCAGGAGCAGGGAGCGCAGCGCTCACTTGATGTTACAATTTGCAATTGTTCCGTCCGCCTGTACTTTGTTTTTAGAACTAAACTTACTTTCTACTTGTGTGTCACCTTCTTTGAGTAGATTAACAGTCGCCGGTCCCTTTCTTGCTGTTTACTTTTTGTGCGCCTGCTCGGTTGTAGAGAGAACGAATGCAGCATATTATGTTGCCTCTGTTGATTATATGGATTGACTCTGGAGCGACTAAACAAGTGCAAGGGTCACAGTCCTACTAGCTTGCACCAGTAGTGGTTCTCGACATCATTCTCGTGACCATGCCTGGCTCGCTGTGCGTCGGCTTGTGTTTCCCGCCCATGTCCTCCGATGTCCCGAACAAGCTTCCCACTATTCCTCCGAGAGCCTTTCGCGAGGAGGTCATTTGTCTGGGCACTCCGCCTGCTCCTCCTTGAGAGGCCGCTGCGGCTTCGCTCTTCCTGCCACTCATCGTTGTCGTGGTCCTCGTTTTCAACATAGTCGTGGTTTTTCTGCCGCCAGCATTTCCATTTGTCCCATTCCCGCCTCCAGCGCCCGTCTGCTCGAGCCGCTGCAGCGCGGCCATGATCGACGCGGCGTCGCAGAGGTTTCCTGAAAGGTGGAAGTCATCGCCGTTCCTCCTAAACAGCTTGTGCAGTAGGTCGATGCGGTTTTTCGCTTCGTACTCGACCAAAAAAGGGTGGTTTATCGCCTCGTCAAGGTGCGTCATACTGTGCAGTGTTTCTCGAAAGTCCCGCAGCGATCGACACGTCTGCAGCAGGAGCTCGTTGTTCTTGCTGCAGCTGCCCACATCCGGCAGAGACGAAGGGGGCTCTTGTCGGTGCCCTCCCTCGACGTTGTAGTTGTTCAGAAACACTTCGTTGCCGCCGCTTTCGTAGTCCCCCTGCGCAGCCGCGGCCCCGGCGGATAGTGCATAATCATGTTGAAGATGATGAGCTGCGTATTGGTAGTTGTAGAAGTGGTCCTGCTCATTGACATTGGCGTCTTCGTGGGCTACTTGCTGGTCCTGGTAGTAGTACTCCTGGCCCTCCAGCGCCATTTCATGTTGCTCAGCGTCTTGTGCTTGCTCCCCGCTCCCGACTCCCTCATTGTAGTTTTCGACGTCGTAGATTTGTTCTTGCGAGATTACCATGGAGCCCACTTGATTGTAACCGGAGGGAAGCGCCCCCGGCTGTTGCCGCAGGTTCATCATCTTGCTCCGCAGTTTCGCGTTGTCCCCTCCCGCCCCGCCACCTATCATGTCGTTCGTGGGCGAATTTTTATGGTCATCTCTGCTCGTCTCAGGAACGGGACCACCCGCAGCGTCTTGCACCTGTAACACCACGTCCAGGACGCGGGCGCACTGCCGGTAGTCGGCCACAATTTTCTGCTGCCGCGTTTTGTTCGGGTCGTGGTGGAAGCCCAAATGGAAGAACTTCAGGTTCTCGTACCCCGCCTCCAAAAACAGCGTTTCGTAATCGAACCAGCCCATGCACTCCTCCTCGTGCGACAGCTTCACGAACGCGAACAGTTTCGCGAAAATTCGCGCCAGCAGCCGGCACTTCAGTTCGGCGTTGGCGAGCTCCGAGAACTCGGAAACGAACTTCTTCAGCGGCGTGTACCCGGGGTAGCAGGGCTCCAGGATGATCGCGTAGCTGCAATCGTTGGCGTCCAAAAAGTCGCAACCAAACTGAGGAAGAAACACGGCGAACTTGCTGTTGTACATCGTCGACAGTAATGAGTACACGTCCATCCCCCGCGGTACGGCGTTCGGGTACACCTTCAGCATACCTTGGAGTAGTGGTGTACTTCTTGTACCGATGGTACTTCAAGTTTTCAAAAGCAATGTATGATCATCAGTTCAGGGATCATTCCGTATGATCCGTATCCGTC
The DNA here is from genome assembly GCA_005223375.1 of Amoebophrya sp. AT5.2. Classification (NCBI taxonomy): domain Eukaryota; class Dinophyceae; order Syndiniales; family Amoebophryaceae; genus Amoebophrya; species Amoebophrya sp. AT5.2. Next base: position 9,312 of record RXOD01003950.1, on the reverse strand, counting down.
TTCGACGTTTGTTTCTACAAGAATATAAATTTGAGTTTACTGCAGTCGTGTCCCAGTGGCAGGTACTGGGCGTGGTACAGCTTCGAGACGTTTTCCACCGCGGATACCACGAAGTTTATGTCGTAGTCTTCAGTGGCGTAGCCCTCGGGAACCTCGCGCTCCGTGCCGCCGGCGAACTCGGTGAGTGAGGTGTTGGCGAGGAACTTGTTTCGGATGAAATACGTGCCGCGCGCGATTGCGTTCGTGCCTGCCGCAACAAGGGAGTTGTTGTCATTTTTGCCGGATTTTTTGGACGGGCTGCCCCCCTTGCCGCCAGGAAGGTCTGGGAGTGACGACGCGATTGAATCCTGAGGCTGTACCGGAAGAAAATCGGCGTCATGGCTCAGCTGCGGCGAGGGCGAGCCGTGGTTTCCGTGGTCTGAAGGCGGCGCCGCGCCCGCAGCGCGGGAAAAAGCAGACCACATTCTGTCTGTAGCTGCGTGAGCGGACGGGGACGCGCTCTGCTGGCGCGTCGGCTCGTGCTTCTACTAGAACACCAATGATGTAAAAGAAACAAATGCAATCTGAAGCATCAAGTTCAAGCTGGTTTCATTTTCAATGAATAGTGTTTCATTCCTGTAGTACAGGAATGAGAAAGAAATAAGTAGGTACGTATACTATAGATAGTACATACAACTGGCATGAGCCTTAAGGTTAAGATTTCTCTCAAGGCCATAACTCTCTGCGCCGGGTTAGCGTTAGGTGCAGACATTCTCATACCAGCCACGTGCTGCGACCTCCACTAGCACTATCACAGTGCATCTAGTACGAGTAGAAGCTAAGAAAGTAAGTAGGCCATTGCGACGACCTTTGCCTTTCATTCGAGACCACTACAGAACAGCGAACTACCTCTTGTGCGTTGAAGAAGCGCGATCTGGTGCTACAGCAACTGCAAGAACGCCCAGTGTTAACACATATTTTTTCTGTAAAAAAAATACGACCGTAGTCATGCTCATGTTGCCTTTGATGAGAGCTATGTCGCACTCGCATTTGCGTCCAACGTACCAGCGAAAGGCGAATGTTTTTTCGCCTGTTGAGACACTGCCGCCATCGCATCTGGGCGAGGACGGTCCAAGACCAAGAACCATAACTGCCATAATAAATTATTATTATACCCGCAACGTCCATCGATACATGCCTGCGCGCTTCTCTGGGTCGGAGATTTCCCAGGACGAACAAGGGTCACAGTGAAACGCTCTGCACTCTGCGAAGATGCTCTCCACAGAGGCAGTCTCGTTCACGTTCCACGAGCTGAGGTCTTGGGCGAAGCTTGCGCAGCCTTGAAACATCGCATCGAAGTACTTAACGCCTTGCACTTGCCACGAGGCGAGGCTCTGGTCAAACGCACGGCAATGAAAGAACATCCAGTCCAGTTTCTCGGCCTTCGCAACGTCCCACGAGTCCAGGTTTTGGTTGAACGAGCAGCAGTCTTCGAACATGGCGGAAAAGTCGGCCCCGTTTCCCACGTTCCACGTCGCAAGGTTCTGGTTAAACTTTTTGCAGTAGTCGAACATTTCAGAAAAATCCTCGACCTTGCGAACGTTCCACGCACTGATGTCGCTATTGAAGGTTTCGCACCTCTGGAACATGCCCCTCATGCTAGTTGCCCCACTGACATCCCATCCACTGATGTCCCATCCAGCACCGATGTTAATGTCAATTGTAAGGAAGCCGAAGTGCTCTTCTGCGCCGAGCTCCTGCGCCATGTGAGCCCACAGTTCGCGATACCGCTCCGTAGAAATCTCTGCAATTTCGCGACACCGCGGCAGCAAGTAACTTAGATCGGAGAGAAGCGAGAGGTCCCAAATTCGTACCAGCCCGTATCTGTCTTCGATGTCCCTCTTCTCGCGCTGTATTGCCTGGAACTTCGCTGCGACCGCCCCGTCGAGTGGCGCAGCCTCCGCTGGTCTCGTCCTGAGAAAGGTTGCCGTGGCGTCCTCCATCAGCCACAGCGCCAGCGCCTGCTCCAAGTCCTCCCTGTTCGCGAACGCCTCGAAAGTGCGCACGTAGTATTTCAATTCGAATAAAGGGGAAGCCGCTACCGCGTTAGCGGCCATTTCCGCGTCCTCTGATTGCACTTCTCCCGCCCCGCGCGCACGAAGCGCATCGCACAGAAGGGCTTCTCCTCCGCGGTCCTCCAGCAGGGCATCCGTATCTTCAACATCAACTAGGGAGCTGTCACTGGAAACGCTTTCCACGCTGTCGCGGCGGTGTGGCTGTGAAGGGGTCGGCGGGGACGCGGACGGACGCCTGGCCTCTGGAACCGACAGCAGGTAAATGTTTTCCCAGTGTAACCTGTTCGGACGACGACGAGCGCGAGGTGGGCGCTCGGCACCTGTATCTTGTTCGGCTTTCCAAGTGGCAAGGACAGCACTCGCGACAGCCTCTCGCACTTGCCGGATGGTGGTGGATTTCGCGTCCCATTCTAGTAAGCTGAAATCACCGCCGCCAGGAGCTCCCAGCAAGTCTCCATACGCCGCATTGCGCAGCGTCAGACGGAAAAGCCCCTCCTGCTCTCTAGCGGGCTCGGCTTCAACAACGGAAGCCGGAGGTAGGTGGGGAAAGTCTCCACTCTGGAGCTGCTCGACCTCCTCGGCCCGCCGCTCCCCTGTCATCTCTGTCAACGCAAAGCGCCAGAATGATGATGCTAATCTTGCGGCGATGACGCCTTAGATTTCCCTCATGTCATTCCTCTATTTCTTCCTCGGTTTCTGTTTTCTTGCCTTCTCACAGCGCCTGCGCCAGAATAAGAAGTACGATATATAAGTAAGTACGCAGAAGCAGACGCGGCTACTGCCTGGCAGCCGAATGCGCTTTATAGCGGTGCAAGAACAGCAGTTGGTTGTGGTTCGTCTTCGGGTGCCTATCCCTATGCGGCTGGAAATCCGAACGCACTTCGAGTATGCTATTGCAACATCTTCATGCGTTAATATAGACGTCACGAGTTCAAGTTCATCTCTACCTCCACCACCATCTACTTCAGAACACTGTTCTCACTCCAGGACAATCAACGTGGGCAGCGACGTCTCCGCCCCCGGAACGAAAAAATGAAATATTAGATCAAACATGCTCGTGAGACGAGCGCGCCAGTGTCTGTTTGTGTTTGTCGTGCGTCGAAAACTGCAAATGCGGTAGGGGTCGCTCACCATGTGTGCCTGTGCCTGATACTCACTAAAGCTTCCTTAGCTCCTGATCTCAACTCCACAGTGACAGTCATGAATAGACCATGGAATGGAACAGGTATCGGTACGTTGTTATAGAAGTAGATGATTAAATATTTGGATGCCCTTTGCGTCGCTTTGTAGGTAGTTGTTTTGGTTTTGGTTAAAGTAAAACCAGGTTTCCGCCAGTCGCGTTTATACAATTTTAGAGATCAGGAGACGCTTCCGCATCGCACCGCACCGTTTTCCACAGCCATCTTCATCTTCTGTGGTAAGTGCAAGTGAGATGGGTTGCTTTGTCCTCCGACGGACCGGCCTCCGCCTCGTCCCACTCCCATCGCTCCACCACTCAGCTACTCTACGACGACAACAACTTCAACTTTTACTTCCGCCACGACCGCTTCTATTGCTTCTGTCTGTTGTCCATCATTTGTACGCATTTTTGCTGGATGGATTGCAGCAGCAGGTTGAATTCCCGGTCGCTCTGCGCCGCTAGCGAGAGCACGCTCTGGCCGTACGTGTTGGTGGAGTCCCAGTCCGCGAACATGCGGTAGCGCACGAAGAAGGAGATCAGCCACCGGCGGCCCACCTTGCTCGAGAAGAGTTCTCGGTACACGGGCGAGCGTACGTACGCCACGATGAGGCCCAGGAACACAGAGGAGCGGTCTCCCGACAGCATCCGGTTCGCGATCACGTTGTAGCTCCAGTCGATGGCCGGTTGCAGCCGGTTGCTCAAAAACTCCACCGTCCAGCTCTGCGACACGTCCAGGTAGGACTGGTAGAACGGCGGCTTGTCCCCGTCCGCCGCTTTCAGCGCCTTCACGTTTATCCCGGCGAGCTTCTGCTGCTTTCGCAGCAGTTTCTCCGCCTTCTCCATGGCCTGCTTCTGCTCCGTGGTGATGGTGGCGGCGGCAACCAGCGGCTCGTAGTTCATCTCCACGGCGCACTCGCCCGTGAGCGCGATGCTGACGTCGTAGATGGTGCCGACGCGCAGGATCTTGTGAATCAGCGTGGTGTTGCCGTCGCACGCGTCAGGGTAGGTCATCAGCGCGTGGACGTCCACGTTGGTCTCGTTGTTCAGGTCCTGAAACAGAATGTTCCACGACTTCTGGATGTCCACGACCAAAGTTCGCTGGAGGAGGGAGTGAAACGACCGCACGAGAATCTGCTTGTTGCGGATGCGGCGGAAAACGGGGTTCTTCACGAAGTCAATCATCTCGAGCCCGTCAAAACGCACGTCCTGGTCCCGAGCGCGAGCGTTGTGAAGGTCGAGAGGGTCCCAAGAACAGGTGACGGAAAGAGCGTCCAGAAACTTCGAGTTCTTCAGCAGACGGGCCTCGCGAGCGCGGAAATCTGATGTGGGGATGAAGTGGAGAAAAATATTGAGGAATTGGCGCGTCGGAAGCAAAAAGTTGTGCTGATTGAAGAACAAATCATCGATACCATGCGAAGTAGAAGTAGAACCAACAGTACCCATTTCCTCGTCGATGTCGAAGGTCTCTCGTCTTTTCGCGAACTCCAGCGCGTTCCTTGCGTTTCGGAAGCATTTCAGGTAGGGTTTCGCTTTCTGCGGCTTCAGTTTCGAGTCCCGCTGCCAAAACGGCTCGAACAGCTCGTACAGAACCGAGTGCCTCACGTACTTCCGGTCTGGTCCGATGATGTTGTTCCTTGGCACTTCTTTCATGATGCGCGTCTCTTCCGGAAAGCCGCCCTTCAGGCCACTTACCTCCACGTGCGCCTTTAGCTGTCCCCAGTACACGTTCAGCGCGTATTCCAGCACGGTCTTCCCGCCGTCCATGTCGCGCGTCTCCAGGTTCAGGAATGGGTGGCGGCAGAGGGCCGTGAACACCTCGGACATCGAGTCTTCGGCGTCGTCCCTCCCCCGGAGCAGAAATTTCAGGGCCACTTTGTGGATCGCGGACAGGCCGTCGTGGTCGCTTAACGCGTTCACGTTCGTGAACTTGCGGTTGAAGTTCAGCAGCGCTAAACAGCAGTTTTTCATGCTGCGCGTCTTCTTGATCGACTTCCCGTCCGTTACGTAGGGGTTGTTTGTTTGCGCAATCGTGCGGTCCAGTTTATCGATCGCCCGCAGTAGCGGTGTGTCGAACACCTTGCTCAAGTACGTTGGGTACTGTATGTGCCCTATTTCCCGCAGCCCCCGTTTAAATTCCTTTTTCTCGCCCCCCGCGACCCCCCGCTGCTTCTTCCCGCTCGGCGTGTCCCGCCCCCCATTGTCCCCGTCTTCGCTGTCATCTTCTTCGTTTTTCTCCGGCAGTGGCGGCAGCCCTCGCTTCAGCCGCGCCTGCTTCTCCGCCTCCTTTTGCTGCGCCTCCGCCATCGCCTTCGCCTTCATCGCCTGCTCCTGCTGCACGCGCTTCCTTTGGTGCTCGCCCGGGCTGAGCAGCTCGTCCTGCGTCTCCCAGTACCCGTCCAGCACCTTGTGGCACTCCTTCTGCGGGATCATGTAGATCGCCACCTCCCACTCTTCCTGCGTGAACGCGTGCGTGTTGTTTTCCATCATGTCCAGAAACGTGCGGTCCACCCGCATCGACCGGCCCGCGGTCTCGATCTCGATCAGCACCTGGTGCTTCACGTCGTCGAAGTTTTCGAAGTCGTTGAAGATGTCCCTCATGTTCCAGTGATCCCCGATTTCCGCGTTCCGATCGTGGTACACCGCGTCCGACAAAATGCCGGTGGGGATCTCCAGGAACTTGTTGGGGTTGCGCTGCTTCTCGGAGGCGGAGATGTAGGAAGGGTCCTCGTTCTGCTGCTCCTTCTGCTCCTCGGAATCCTTCTGCTGGATCGCTAGCCGCAGCCCGCCGTTCACGACGAAGTCGACGGTGGTGGTCCCGTCCAGCGCCCAGATGGCGGATTCGATGGAGGACTTCTGCACCTTCGCCTTGCCCTGGGAGAGGTCGGCGCCGGGCGTCTCGGTAAGCAGGTTCATGCGGCCCAGAGAGGTGTACAAGACGGAGTACGCGTCGGCTGCCTCCGCCGGAGGCCGGTACCACATGCGCACACACTGGAGCGGCAAAAAATCCAGCTTGTCGTACTGCATCACCTGAAGATAGATGCCGAGAAACAATTGAAAAACGGTGAAAAATCTAGATTTTGATGGGCAGGCCCAGGCTTTCACCAGAGCAAATTTGTCTCATCTGTTTGTGACTTTTGAAGTACTTTTTAAATAATTCGCATCAGGCTCCGGCTCGCGATGCGGCCTCCTCGTACAGCTTGAGGCTGAGGCACATGCACGTCCTGCGGCGCCGCGATGTAGATGTCTAGGCAATCTGGATCATCTCTAAAGACAATTGTGTTTGTAGGAGGTAGGGGCAGGGGCAGCATTGTAGGAGTATAAGATACCGCTTGCTGGATGTCCCTGCGGAACATTGCGCCGGTGTAGTTGCCTCGTTCTTTTCGCCATTGCATAGGGACCATGATCTTCTCGTGGCAGGCTGGAAAATTGGTCATCCTCCGAATGACGTAGCAGGCGTCGACGCCCGGGGGAATGAAATAGGCGGCATCCTCCATCGGCGCCTGCCCCCTTGCCATGCCGCCACCACGACTTCCACCACCACCTCGGGACATATTAATTTAGTGAAGTGGTCTTCTTTTTTTGGATTTGGTTGGCAGAAGCGTCTACTCACCAGGGGCTACCTGCGTGTTCTCATAGTTAAGGAAAAAATGCCCACACGCAACATGACGGGGATACCATCGGATCAATTTTCTGTGAAGAGAGTGGCATCCAGCGTAGAAGATCGACCAAGTTGGGCACCAGAAAGAGAAGCGCTTTCCGATGACACATCAGGCAAACGGACGAGACGCAGGACACGAGTAGAAACACGGAGGGTCACACACACACACACGAGAACAAAAGGCACAGCGTCGACGAAACTCAATGAGAAGGACAATATTTTTCATGACGAGGACCGATATAGAGGTGGGCGAAGCCGATGATACACGTCACGAAAACTTCATGCGCAATACCAACTTCCGTACAGACGATGCCATGGTGCAAACGAAGGCACGCGATTGAAACCGAGAGCGAGGACCAACATGGAGCTGGAGCATACTATACTTGTAAGTATTAAGTACACCGAGTAGTTCAACATCATCAACACTTCTCCATCGTCGTCCAGAGCTACCGAACAACATCGAACAAGCAACGCGAACTACGCCTACATGTTTTTACACCAACGACCTTCTGCAGGCCACGGTGTTTCGTTTCTGGAAATTCTGGTCCGTCGCACCAGGTGCCGTCAGCGTAGTTGATGTAAAGAAACCTGTTGCAGTACTTCGCCAGTTCCGCCGCGACGGGCTCTGTGACCCAACCGTTGGTCAGCGTTTCGATGACGTCCCATACCAGCAGCTCGAAGTCTGTGGTTTGCAATTGCAACGGACCGAAAACTATGCGTCGGAAGTGATCGCTTTCGAGCCAGAAGTAGTAGTACATCGGGTCAAACATTCTGCCACGTGTCGCCTGAAAACTCGCGACGGATTCAGCTACGGTCGGAACGCCGTTGAGGTTCTCCGCGTTCTCCCCAATCCAATTCGAAAACACGTCGTCGAAGCGGAGGAGAGCCGATCTCAGGCTGCTTTTGTTCTGCTCACGATGATCGTCTTCGGTCGTAGGCTCAGGCGTGGCTGCCTTGCTTTCCGGGTCCCCTGCTTCTCTGGCTGCGTTGTATTCCTGCAGGAAAGTGTGCAGTTTTCCGCAGAAAAGCGCGAAGAGCTCGTCGGAAAACGGAGCAACCGCGTGCACAGCGTACAGTTGGGGCAGGCGCTGCAGAAGGCGAAACACGGGGAATCCGCTCGTACACATTTCGGACCATGAACTTCTGCCGGAGACAGATGGCGATACCCCCGCGAGGACCGGCGGGAGTCGGACGCCCAGGCTCTCGGAGTGCCATATCTCGTAGGGATTGTGTTGCTTCCCGACCGTCAGCGCCGCGCTTCCAGGACGAGAGGACGCTGCAGCAACCTCCGCAGTTGCATCCTTTCGCTTCACTTTGAAATCCGGCATTTCTATGTGCAGCTCTGCCCAGGCCTCGGCGTCGGTGAGCTTCGCCTTGTCCACCGTCTTCAGCAGCCGCGCCGCGTAGAATCCGATCGCGCACTCGTCCAAAAACCTCCCAACGCCGAAGTGCGTGGTCAGCATCTTGCTGAGGTCGTGGAAAAGAATGTACGTTAGACCCTCGCGGTCGCGCTTGATGTCGGGGTTCCGGCACGCGAATTCGTCGCCGTCCAGAACGCGGGCGGTGAGGCGGGACCGCAGAGCGACGAAATACATGTTCCCGCCGCAGGCGGGGGCGGGTCGGGCGACGAAAGGAGCGCGGTGTTCTGGTGCAGTCGGCACGAGATCTTGTTGATGCCCGTCGTCTCCGGTTCCCCCGCCACCCACAGCGGGGGCTTCAACATCCGCCTGGTCGTACACTAGCAAGTCTGTGCTTGCGCCGAAGCCTTGCTTTCCGTGCGCGAGCGGGTATCCGTGCTTCTGCAGGTAGCGCGCCAGCGCGTTTTTGTACTGTGAATTTTTCACGTCCGCCGCGAGCCACAAAAACTCCTGTACCACCTCGAGGTCCAGGAACGGGTAGCGGCCCTCGATACCGTGAAACCCAGCGATGATCTCGTCCTTCATCAGGTAGTCCCGCATCGTCCCTAGGAAGAAGCTCGCCCACGGAAAAACCTCCGCCAGACGCTCCGGGAATTTTCCGCCGAAGCTACTGTGCGGGAAGAACTTCACGCCGCCGAACCCGTAGTCCGAAAGAATTTCGTCGGCCCCGCTTCCCGACAGCATGACGCGGCGGCCGTCGTTCTTCCCGCGCCTGGTTAGCATCGAGATACCCGGTATGCAACGGAAATTTGTCCCTGTCGTGCGCAGTTGCTTCCGTCCTCGACGCGCGGACGCACTTTTTCAGATGTTCCGGGAGTTGATTCCGTTCCTAGTCTCGTGGCCAGCTGTGTCCGGAGTTGAGTCGGACAGGAGCTTTAATCTGCACCCCGAGAAGAAGCTTTCTCCCTTACTATGCTGTGTCCCAACTCGATTCGGCACCTAAACACCCCTAGGAAATATGTCCCGGGTTCCTTGACATTCAAGCCGGGACCTAGACACCCC